>OZ025272.1:14569592-14662092 GCA_964019165.1 Mastigias papua | reverse complement strand
AATATGAAGGTATATGAAAATGTACTTACTTGGTATTGTGGGTGTCTATCTCTACAAACAGTCTTCTAAGTTCCTCATCAGTGGCAACTCCATCATCAAAAAATGATTTAAATTCATCCCATGACAATGCGCCGTCATCTAATGCGGAGAAAATATAAAAATAATCAGGGCCGATGTGAGCCCATATGTTTTCCTTGGCCGATAATCAGTATCAGATAAGACATGAATGAGGGATTTTAAGCTAGAAATACTATGTTAAAATAGCAAGGGAATTTCTCAAAGCAAATAAACTATAACACTCTAATATAAAAACATATACAAAATCTACATGAGCCAAACTAGATCTGATGTAAGCTGTATCGATCTACTTTTGGTACTTTTGGTACGGAAAGGCCTTGCGTTTACACGAGATCTGATAGGTCCAATCTAGTTCTCGTACGCTAACCCAGTTCTGCTCCGGTAAACCACCTACTTTGGGCGGCTTTCAGAGTAGATCTAGTTTAGATCCAATCTACTTTGTATCGTATAAACAGTAAGATCCGATCGGTAACTGGTATGCATTGTTGACCATGCATTGTTGATGCCAAACCTGAAAAATACGCATGCGTCAGTAGACAGATACAAGTATGGATCGAATCCGTAGCGTCGTGAGCCGTAAATCCTCGAAAAAGCCCCTAGGGACTTATATGCAAAAATGAATTTTTGGGTGGGGCTTACTCGAGGGGGGCATATTCGAGGGGGGCATATTCGAGGGGGCCTATTTCAAAGTCTGGCATTTTCCTCAAAGCTTGACATAAAAAATGACATAATTTTCTCAATCAACTAAATTTTTTAGCTTCTAATTACAGAAGCTGATATCCTTAACAGAGTTACAAAGTGTTGTGTGGAGATTTAACAAAAATTATAACGTTTTCATAATCACGAAAGTCGCGTTTCTCTTTGCTTTTTTGCCTGCATTCAAAGTAAGTAATACTGTACAGCTATTGCCCTGTGAGGGCTTCTTGAAATAAGATATTATTCTACAATTATGCTTACCTCGAATAAGCCCCCAAGGGGGTTTTGTTCAGTGGAAAGTTCTGTTCAGTGAAATGTGGCTTTATTCAAGAGCAGAGTGCATTCTAGCTCAACCAATCAAGAGAAGTCCCTTGAGTCCACCAATAGAAGAGTTAATGGGGCGTTAATTAGGGGGAGGGGGTCCCATCTTCAATCCACATAATTAAAGCCAAATAAACAGTAAGTTTAGGGTGCCTCCGATGTCATTTGTAAACAGCCCTTTACACGAAATAATTTGTAGAAATAATTAAGGGCTTTAAATATGAATACCAAAGTTGAAAAGCAAAAATAGCGGTAGTGTTTGCTACGATCACTTAAAAACTTTATTTCACGTACTTTAAATGCTAAACAATTCAATATTAAAGCTTATGACAATTAGAAATAAAGTCTGGTGTAACTTACTCCTCTAAAAAACCACTTGCCTACGTACAGATAAGTACAGATTACCGAGAGACTTCAAGCAAGCACAAAAATAAAAGCATTATCGCTAATTTTGCGGTCTTGCATTTGCCCATGAAAGATCTGAACAGCAATGGCAAATAGGATAGCGCAACGTCATCATGCCTAGCGCAACGTCATCATGCCTACAGGAAAAAGAAAGTTCGATCCTGCTTCTGGTCAATACTATTGCGTCAGATAGTGAAAACAGGTACAGTTCACGGCAATGCCACCTTTAGATGCAGGGTCATGGTGACAGGATTCTCGTCTATAAATAGAAAATGACGACAACAACACAGCTGCGCATGTCCAGTTAGGTGAAAAACAATAATAAACGCAAGTCATGATGAGAAATGTTCTAGAAGTCTTGCCAAACGCACATAAAAAGGCCAAGATCATTTCGTGAACTTCAAACAGTTTTGAAGGTTCTCGACAAGATACTACTCTGTGGAAACGATCAACTATGGCTCTTTCGGTGAAATCGTATTTGAATTTTGAGAGTGAAGTTCCAGAGATAAGGCGATTTTCGATTCCTCAAGATGTCAGTGCTAGTTACGACTACCTGGTTGAAAAAATACGTCAGGTGTATCCATCGCTGTTGAGGAAAGTTTTTGTCCTCTATTGGAGAGGTGAGTTTTAGTTTTGTCCTTCCTCAACACCAGCTGAGAGATCTAGATTTGTTAGGACATTGTTCTTAACACCTGAGATTTAGCCTGGACTTTCGTCCTTAGGCCAGTGCACCACATAGGAAAGTGGGTCACATTTCGCTCTTTAAAGGCTAAACCAGGACAGTTCCATGCATAGGGAGTCTGAATCTCTCAAATCTCAGTTTTGAACTTGTTATATTATCTATGCTGGCCTAAAAACCACAACGGAAATACGGTATATTTAGAGACGGTGCTCTAGTGCTGAAGAAGTCCTGATAGAGTTATTAAATTACCTTTTATTCAATTCTTATCGGTAATAAAAACATAAATGTACTTCATTGGTATTCTGTAAAGATTGCTTGTGTATTAGAAGCTCCTTCTATCCTATCCTATTATATTGTCATTTATCAGGGATCACACAATGGCTGGGATGAGAGCAAAAGTCCCTGTAGATTGTGAGAGCCCAATCATATAGTGTACGTAAACTAGTCAGGGGAATAACCTCTATTTAGCCTAAATGCATTTCAATCTGTTTTAGATGAGGAAAATGAACTTGTGACACTATCTAGTGATGAAGAGTTAGTTATGGCTTTGGGATGCTACTCTCAAGGAAATTTCAAAGTATACATCAAAGGTTAGTAATTTGCCCATTGCATTCTCTGCTTAGTAAACTATGTAACAGCTTATGTCATATTTCATCTACTTTGGGCTCATTTCTGGATCCTGGTGATAAAAACAGAAAGGTCACCCAAAACCAGAATGAAGATTATCATATTGGGGAGATTTGAGGTCAGCCTTTCATACGCATGTAGAAATATTTATATAGACTGTATAAAATTCCAGTTGGAGACAATAACTTTGCAGGGCACAAACCATTATGCTTGGCAGTGCCTCTGGGACAGAGTATGGTGTGCACATAGTACTTTCCCATATATGATAAAAGAATGTTATTTGTTTTCCAGAACACTCTGATTCCACTGATAGTGCCTATGGTAGTCAAAAGGAAAAACACCCTGGAGTTGTTTGTGATGTATGTGATGTAGAAATAATAGGGTCACGCTTCAAATGTCTCTCATGCCCGGACTATGACCTTTGCAGTGGGTGTGAAGGCAAAGGATTCCATTCCGAACATGAGATGTTAAGGATTCGCACACCAAGAAGGCATCCATTGCAAGGATTCTGGCAAATGTTTCTTGGACCAAGAGGTCATCACAGAAGCAGAGGGCATCCTAGAAGAGGGAGACATGGCCCAAGACCACACTGTCCTCCACCATTTTCACCACACTTCCCAGGATGCCATCCCCGAGGTGGTGCTGGGTTTGGATGCCATTTTGGTAACCCATGGCAGAATCAATCACAAGACTGGACACCACAGCCACATAATGATAAGCAAAATGATGATAAGCAAAATGATGGCAACAAACAAGGTCAGTCTCAGAGCTCTACCAATGAACAAGAAATGCCTACTTTTCAAGAGATCCTTAGCCAGGTGTCTGAAATGGCAATGCAGTACATAAATCCTGGTAAGATATCTCGAGTGTCGTGGGATAATATTGTATGATAACTGAATATTATAGTTAACTGAACAGCTTAATTTGATTATCAACAACAATGTGATATAGTTCCTCATTTGTCCTGTTTTCACATACCATTTAGTTTTCTCTGCTGATTTTAGCATGTGGTTGTTAAAGTTCCTTTACTTACTGCATCAGAATACTACTCTAAAATTTGACAACTTTACTAAAAGCCAAATTGACAGAACTTAAATTTGCAAAAAGGCAGGGAGATTATCAAATCTCAAAATTATTATTGAATAGCTTTATTTTTCACAAATTATTCAAGATTCCAAAAATCGGCATTACCAAAGGGATAATAGATACTTTTTCCAGAGGCAAAAATTCCAATTATCTATCAATATCGGTATTTTGCTAGAGCTTCATCTTTGTACCATTACTTTTAGCAATAACATTACTATTTTTGTTCATAGATCAGTTTCGTACCTGGGGCTTTGATGAAAATCAGAGCTGTTGTGAGCCAAAAGAAGTGCCAATAAGGCAAGAAGGAGATGTGAAAGGACAGGAGAAGAAAGAAGAAACTGAAGATACACCAATGGTAATTTCTGTTTAAGTTTTTAATCTAAATATCATTTTGTAGCAAAACAGAAAAATGTCTGACTTTCTATGCCACAAATTAACTTCATTGATACCCATTGAAGACAACAACTTTGGAATACATTATCATTTTCCTAGGTAAAATCTGTTAGATAAGTCGAAACAAAACAGCTGTGATTGATAACTGGTGGAGAATGGAGAAGATTCTCAATAACACCAATTTCCTATATATTTCAGTGTCTCTCTTTAATGCAATCTTAAATTATTTTCTAGCCAAATGAATCATTCATTGTTGTAAATGATGGCAAAGAAGAACTTGCAGAAGCATCTGCCCCTGAAACTCAGCAAAATGTTGGGCAACGAAGAAAAGAAGAAGAGGAGTTTCAAAGAAGACTTGATGAAGCAATCAAGCAGATGGAAACAATGGGCTTCAACAATGAAAATGGGTGGCTGACCCAGTTACTTATTGCCAAAGATTTTGATATTGGCAGAGTCATTGACACTTTGCAGTTTAAACAAAACTAAAGAACACAACCATATATCACAGCAATGGAAGCTGCTGAGACAATTCATATATACATTTATGGACAATTTGTGAAAGAGTGCAGACATTTATGCCTTTCAAATATATTCTATGTTTATGATAGCTTATTATTGACTATTGAGTGTATAACATTGTATTTGTAGACTATAACTATTAGTATTGCTTGAACTGCTGCAGATTTATTAATGCGTACTAATAACTCACATACAGAGTTGAGGAGCTGTTTCCTTCCCCAGAATGTTACACATAGTTAACAATGCTTATTGTGCATCTATTGCAAGGTTATACCACCTGCTTACCATGTGTCAGTTCCAATAGTCAAGTAAGAGGTTTACATTCCCATTATGAGGACTAGGCCAGTTTGCTAATTTTCATGCTTTGGTGGTGTTTGTAGGGATTCTTCAATTAAACTTAATAAGTCACAAAATTTTTACAATGGGTAATATGAACTGTCCCCAAACACATGTCTAGTATTATGCTCTAATATTAGCATAACAAATGTACATATCCTAGAGTGGCCACATTTTTTCTGAACAACACTTATCTTAGGAAGTACAAAATAAATCTGTGTTCTAGAAGGATAAAAAGCAGCATTACAAAGCATTTGAAAAACATTGCCATTTCATTCATGCATAAAAACAAAATCTAATATGAAACAAGTTTGATTAAGACTGTCAAAATCTACAATATTATCAAATAGTGAGACACAAAACAGGTAGTAAATATGTGTAAATGTAGCAAAAAAAATATTGCATTATGTATACCTTCAAAAGCTGTATAAAGCAACTAGGGCAAGCCATCTTTTTATGGAGGCTACTAGGTGTCATACAGATGGAATAAGCTATAGCTTTTGACAGTTCTAGACAGGGAAGGAGGGAATTGGCATTGCAGTTCACAACCAAGACAGATTATCATAATTTGCTGGAAATCTTCTATCTTGTATTGTCAACATTGTCTTCAATTAAGATCTCTTGGTTTGCTCCAGGACATTTCTCTTCCAGTATTTAATGCATGTCCCATTCAGCATCTCTATCTAATATATATCTTACTTTTCAAAATATTAACCCACTCTCATGCTTGTTGCCATGATTTAGGGGTAAAAATACCAGGGAGTTTGACACACCTAACAGATGAACTGCACAATTTGCAGGGCAATTGAATCCTTTACCATTTCCCACCTATCACTACCGAAGTTCTGTTGCTTCAAATATGTTTTGTTATAGGTCTTACTTTCCACAGGGCAATATCCAGCTTTGTAAGGCAAGTCTCTGACACCCCCTCCCAAAGAAAGTATGCAATATATGGCCCTGCATGATGGTATACTTCCCGAGACTTTGTGAACAGTCGGTTGGTACTAAAGAACTTCACTATATATAGCTCAAAAAATTAAGAATGTTCTTTAAGCACACTGAAAAGCTTTTTCATCTGACACTCATCAGAGCATAAAATGTTTGATAATCACCGAAAGGTGAACAGAAATATATAGTCTGATGCAGATAGATGTTTGTGATATGATGAATACCTTGTCCAGTTGGGCATATGGTTGGCTAATGGGAACCTATTCACCCTTGGGATAATGGGAACCTATTCACCCTACTCAACCTATTCACCCTTGAGTACTTGAACAGTCCAAAGGAGAAAATAAATTCTTTTTGTTTACACAAGACTGGGTTTTGGGTCTTTATGTAGGTAAACTGATTACAAAACAATTAATGATTGCTAAGTATAAACTGATTGTTAAGTAGCAGATTTGTTCTCGGGTCAAGACGTAGATTGAACGAAAGGGCTAAAGAATCACAAAAAACAGTAAAATTTTAACACTCTGACAGACCAACAATTAAAATATTACTCACCATTCTTATCTGCCCTCCTGAAAACCTGAAATTAAAAGAGGAAATCTAGTACAGGATTTCAAACAGAAAGTCATCGGTAAAAAAGTATTGCAGACACTATAGAGAAGGCTCACACTGCAATGGACATAAGTACTGGCCCATTCCAACAGTGGAAGAATTAACGTTGAAATGACGCTAAGCGAACACCAAATCGATATATGACTGACTCCTAATGAGTATATAATTTAGTTATCATTCGGAATCATTTGATAGGAAATACTTTAAACTGCGGGCAACTAAATGCATTTCTATTAAGTTTATGAACACAGATTAACATAAATTTGAAAGGAGTATTCATAGCACTAACATCACGAAAAATCGAACTGCTTTGACTTTCTTCCCGATTCGCTGCCATTCTCGCTTCACCATCTAGAACCTAGGTCGTTCCACTTAAGATTACCTCTGTCCTTGGCTTGTGAAAACATTCGAAGAAATAGAAGGTACCTCGTAATAGCAACGAGGCCAATAACTTGTAGAAGAAATGGCGGGAGATTGTGGCCGGTGATGGCTGATATAAAAACAATTCATGCATGATGGAAGTCAGCAAGGGGTTTGACGGCACCAGCTCTATAAAAGCAATCGACAAACGTTCAGTACATCAAATATGCTCGGGGCAGGTCATTCTAAGTTTAGCCACTGCCGTCAAAGAATTAGTTGAAAACAGCATTGATGCTGGCGCTACAAATGTTGAGATCAGACTGAGAGAATTTGGCATGGACTCAATTGAGGTACATGACAATGGATCTGGTATAGAAGAGAAAGATTTTGATGCAATAGGCTTAAAGCATTGCACTTCAAAGCTAACAGATTTTTCAGACCTGACCATGATTGACACCTTTGGATTCAGGGGGGAAGCCTTGAGCTCATTGTGCGCTCTAAGGTAGTAGAGGCTGTTGTTGTTATACGGCTACTTTCTACCTCTATCATTTAGGTGTTCTACATAAACAAAAGTAATATTTGCCAATGTTATCCTCTTCCATGTTATTTTTGCTGTGGTATCGCATGTACTTACTAGAATCTGCCTTAGACAAGTGGTTGTTGTCTTTATTGGGTATAGTGAGATAGTGTGACCAGTTCCTTTCCTTGCCACCTTTAACTTCCACAGCATTGCCACCGGGTACCCATTTCCTGTTGGGTGGACAGTGAGTGAGCATCCCAACTATGATCCAAGGGTTCAGCTTGAACCATTGATGTTTTGCTCAGCAGTCAAGCTCTCTAACCACTTGGCCACTTGCCCATTTACAATGACTATTAGTATTTGAGAATAATTTGAAGTAAATAGTGAAAACCTGCCCCGTCTCTCAAGGGACTTCTTAACTATATTCAGAGAAGACGGCTGCTTTGACCCAGAGGATAGGCTACTCCCTATTTTTCTCCACAAAATGACAAAATTTCTGCCCACTTGCAGAATATTTCCATGGTATCCTCAGATCAGTGGCAGGATTATGGAGAGTACAGGAGGAGCTTTTTGTGAAAAGATCACTCAGATATTGTGGAGCCGTCACAATGAGTGATCTGAAAATCATTGTTTTAGTCTCATTACTAACAAGTTGGTCAATGGCTTTTGTACCCAGTTCTTCAATGCGTGATCTGCTTGGATTATCAAAGGTGCTGTTTGCTTTGATCCTAGCAACACAGTGTTGAAGCTTTTACATATGTTTTTTCTGTAGAACCACATCAGCCCTAGGCCATGTATGTATTTGAATTTGAAAAGGTTGAATAAAGTAGTGGGTATGGTCAATGACTACAGTGTAACCCCCCATCTCAACTTTTTGGGGCAGCATTCCTGAGTGCTGCTTAGCATCAGCTATCATTTGAGTGTCTCATTCTCATATCAAGCTGATTTCATTTGCTAGCTGTTGATTTGTTCTGATTTCCAAATCAAAATACCTGTTGTTTTATAGCAACTTGGCTGTTGTTACCAGACATCATTCAAAGGCATTTGGCTGTAGGCTTGAATTTGATTATGATGGCAAATTATCATCAAGGACTCCATGTGCAAGGGAGCTTGGAACAACAGTTTTGGTTAGCCAACTCTTCCATACACTGCCTGTTAGACATAAAGAGTTTCAGCGAAATATAAAAAAGGAATTCCCTAAACTTAGCTCTGTTTTACAAGCATATGGTATTATCAGCACTGGTGTAAGGCTGAGCTGTATTAATGTTGCTGATAAGAACAGGAAAACAGTTGTTGTATCCACTCATGGATCTGATAGTTGTCTTGACAATATTGCCAGTATATTTGGGCCAAAACAGGTTTGAGAATTATTTAAGACATCTAATTACATATCTATGCAGTTATGTAATGATTTTAGTTCTGTTCATGAAATTGCTGGTGAATTCTGGATGGTTTGTACAAAACACATCAACATGGTTTATTGAGAAATGTGCTGTTTTTTTACAGTTTAAGGTTGGGAGGAGAAAGAAGCAATGTGGAATTCTTGCTCTTGATATTAGTTGTTCCTATATTGTGTAGCACAAAAGGCAGTCTTTGTGTTACATTGCACACTCTTCTCATCACGTTGTCTTGAGGAACTTGTCAAAGTTTTATATTTGATCATTTTCCAATACTATTTCCATTCTATTTTGGATCATCTTCTTTTCCATTGACTACAAGAGGTCCATTTAATGTGTTGGCTTGCAGATTTAGTAATAGCAAACCTTCAAAAATAGGACTATTGACAATTCAGATACATTATGAGAACCCTATCTAAAAATCATTTTTATCTGCTAAAAACTTTAGCTGGCAAAGCAACGGCAGGAAACCAGACATTGAAAGTGCATGATAACGAAGATTCATTTATTGATTATTGCTGGCGACAATACTCTTTACCAAGGTCACAAGATCTGCTCCCATAAAATGTAACATTACTACATAATTCCTTGCGTTTGCACAAAATTTAATAGTAGATGCCTTTAGTTTAACTTTCAAATCTTGCCACTTTTTGTTAGGTTCAACAGCTTCTTCGATTCACGCAAAAAGAACCAACGGACGAAGTTTTGGAATCTTTTAACATATCTGGAAAGTCTACAGATGACAAAAAGCATTTCTTCACCGTAGATGGGTATATTTCTCGTGTTGATCATGGCAGTGGAAGGGCCTCTCCGGATAGGCAATTTTATTTCATCAACAAAAGACCCTGCGATATACCCAAGGTATCGAGATTGGTCAATGAAGTGTACCGTATGTACAATCGCCACCAGAATCCATTCGTCTTCCTAAACATCAGTTTAAATTCGGGTGAGTTCCACGACGTAATCGCTCATTGTCAGTCTATAAAGGGTATAACAAAATACTTTATCGAAACTTTCTCTGTTCCATGCACTATCAGTTGAATCTAGGTTCCTTTCCTTTTTGCTTATTTCCTTTCGTTCTGCTATAAGGATGCTAAAGTGTGAATGGACAATATACAATGGAAGCTTATCACCGTGAATAAGTGGAAAGGGGTGTCACTGCAAAAGGGGCCATCCTCATAGTACGTACGCAAAAATTTCAACTCCCCCTCCCCCCTGTACGCAAGCATGCACTTCTTTGAGAACCCCCTACCTGCGTATGCACTTTCGCAATAGTTCCCCCCCGTTTGCTACCCCCCCCCCGTTTTTGCCGATATTATTCAACATGGTTTGAACAAGAAGTAAAAGAAAGAATTAAGAAGAATGTTTTTGTCAGTATTTTGTGCAGGAAGTTATATGAATAATGTAAGTAAATGTCCCTTCAAGAATATCTGAAAAGTTCTCAAAAACTTTCATGCAATCTTCTGTCAGGATAGGAATTTTTCTAATGAAAACTACTTCCTTGTCAGCGTTTACTTTTGAATGCGCTTCATCGACGCTGGGTTCTTCTGCTTTACTGATTCTACACAGATTACAACTGAGTTTTTCCGCAGCATTCAGCGGGTGGTGGCATTTCGTATGGTGCAGCATCGCAGCTTCACTGTGCCAGTATCTGCAACATTTGGACAAAATCCTCTTTTCAACTTACCCTCCCTCCCTTTTTGCTTGCTTCAGCTACCCAATCTGATAATAAGAAAGGTACAAAAGCTGAATCCGAGAGATTGTGTCAAATGAAAATCCGCGCTCCAAATCTTCAAATTCAGATGCATTCTTGATTTTAGCATGTTAGCAATTTTAGACTGTAAGCCAATGGAAGTATACTATTACTAGTGTAGTTTTCTGTATTGGTGGTATTGTGTATATACATATTGTTTGGGCCCCCCTCCCCCGTTGTACGCAAACATACGCTTTTGCCTAAGTCCCTCCCTCTCTTCGTGTGTACGTACCATGTGACTGGCCCCTACCTGAATAAAATCGAGTGGCATTTCGAGATCGTTAGACCGTCCCTCTTTGAGACTGATATACATTTGCTTGTCTTTGCAGCAAACTGTTTGGCAAGCGCTTTAACGACACTGGAAAAGTAGGCCTGATCTTTTGATATTTTTCCTGGAAAATTTTCTGGGTGTTTTGCATGTATATAAGCAGTAAATAATGACTTTCTAGCAGTTAAACTCTCAGCATCAAACTCTGAGCGGAATTCTTATTTTTCAGAACTGGTTGATGTAAACATTACACCAGATAAACGCCAGATTTTCGTCCAAAATGAAAAATTGCTTCTCGCAACGTTGAAAACCTCCTTGTTATACATGTTTACTGAAACTGCAGGACAGTACCAGGTGAATGCAAAGATCCCAGAAATATCTGCTGTTATCTCTAGTATCCCGGGCTCATCTAATCCGACAAGTAGCCTGGATCTGAATCTTCTGAGTGAGCCTTCTTCGCAACGCGATAATAAAGATGGTGAACTTCCTTTTAGTAATCCACCCAACAAGCAAGCAAAGAGTTTGGTAGCAGATTCTGTAAATAGAGGACTTTCGATATCCTCAGTCCTAAAGAATCTTAGAGGTAGGTTTTCCAGAAGTCCGTGCAAAAGTCCAGGCACAAAGAGCAGCCAAATTAGCATAGATAAATTCACACATACAATCGGGAAAGAAATTTCGGAAGTAGAAATCGATAGGAAGGCAAGAGAGTTAAACAGTATTGGAAAAGAATTAACTGACTTTGCTCAGGAAAAGAAATGTCCAGTGTCTCCTGTATCCGTGGTTAACAGATCTTGTCTTTCCAATAGTCCTTCATCGCTAACCCAAGTGCACCCTGGGCATGAAGGTAGTTTAAATTCAACAAGCAAAACAGAAAATGCTAAACTAGTAGGGAAAGAAGCAAGTGGTAGGGCTTTGCCTGCTAGCAGAAGTAATCAACAAGATTATGTACCATTGAACGGGCACAAAGAGCATACTCTAAGCGAGACTCATGATACACAAATAGTGAATGAAGATAAACAGTGTTATACTCAGTGCCAAGATAAGTCTCTTGTGACATGTTCACCTTGTAGTGGTGACCAGCAGCTTTCAAAGGAGGCTGTGGGTGACTCTGAGGTTCACCCAGATAGCAACCCGTCTGAAACTCTTCCGTGTAAACAAGACGAATCAGTTGTAACAATATCAGATGATTTGGGCTCTTCATCTGGCGCGGAAAAGCCTTGTAAACGACTTCGTTTCTCACGACCTGAAGTGAGAGTTCCTTTCGATATTAGCAAACTTCGCTATGATTTGAAGTTGCATTCCTCACATGATATTCATGGCGACGAGCCATGGCTAGGTTTTCACGCGAAAATTTCACCAAATCAAAATGTCGCTGCAGAAGAAGAACTTAGGAAGAATATCACGAAAGAAATGTTCAAGGAAATGGAGATAATCGGCCAGTTTAATCTTGGTTTCATAATCACAAAGATACACGATGACTTATTCATAATTGATCAACATGCTACAGATGAGAAGTATAATTTTGAGACATTGCAAAAGGAACATTGTTTGAAAGGCCAGAAGCTGATACAGCCCAGGCCACTTGAACTGACACCGACAAATGAGAGCATTCTCATCGACAATATGGACATATTCCGAAAAAATGGGTTCGATTTTTCCACCAACGAAACACTGCCAAGTGGAAATAGGGTTAAACTCATCTCCTTGCCAACCTCTAGAAACTGGACTTTTGGTGTTCCAGATATCGAGGAGTTGCTGTTTATGCTCAGTGATAGTCCTGGAGTTATGTGCAGACCAAGCCGTGTTCGAAGTATGTTTGCCAGCCGAGCTTGCCGCATGTCAACAATGGTTGGTACTGCTTTGAACCATAGCCAAATGAAGACACTGGTGAGCCATATGGCTCAGATTGAACATCCATGGAATTGCCCTCACGGCAGACCAACGATGAGACACTTAGTTAATTTACGCCGCATAAACAAGAAGATAGATTCGCAATGTCAATCTGAAAAATAAAATCATTCCTACCTTTGCTGAGATTTCAAAATGGCCCCCAATAACTCATTTTTGTCGTTGAGAAGTTATTAAAAAGCATTAGGTAATGTCGCAACCTCGCTGCAAACGAAGGATTTTGATTCGCAACCTGGATTCCTAGGTAATGTTGCGTTTTCACCACTAATTCCGCCTTTGCTATCAAAGAACAACCTTCATATGCCCTTTCTCACTCTTTTTATTTTTGTTCAGAATTAATAGGCATTTGAATTTTAAATGATTTTTGTATGATTATATGACTTGATGTTTCTCGTTCTTAAATCATGAATCGTGAAAAATGCTGTAGGTAATATGAGGACACTCTACTACGTCCATCTGAGGACCCCAATCCTGTCACCAGATATTTAGTGTTCGACTCCGACACGACACATTATTAGCTTCACGTTATGTCTCGTGCATACCCAACAAACCATTTTTAATTTAGATCTGTCAGCACAAAATGACAACACAGTACATACACTATGTCTGGCAGCACACACACACACACACACACACACACACACACACACACACACACACACACACACACACACACACGCACACGCACACACACACGCACACACACACACACACACACACACACACACACACACACACACACACACACACACACACACACACACACACACACACACACACACACACACACACAATAAAGGCGTGGGTACTTCAGAACACCTACTGAATGGGTCAGTTTGTTTAACAACGGTGAGTTTCCGGTCAAACTTGAAAGCTAATGATCCCCTCACCCTTAAAAAATACTGAAATAAAGGCGTTGTTAACTGAGTACTATTTGAAAGAGAATCGACTCGATACTATTTACAGCAAATAAAACCTACTTAACTCAGCATTGTACAGAGGGGGAGTTAGGGAGTTGGCTATATCAGTAGCAGTAATGTTAGTGTTCCAAGACGTTTGGCAGACATTGTACGTGCAATCGTTCATTGAGCTCCCATCTGTCTAAGTAAGCAACTTGCGATATCTGGGAAATCTTATAAAGACCCTAGTAATACCTTGAGTTTCCTCATTAACTTATGTTTACATTTCCGAACCATTCCTTTGATTATGATATCATAAAGTTTATTATTGATTTGCAATAGTCAGCCCCACTGTTAATAGTAGTATGCTCCATTGGATATCTGCTGTACACTTTTATCATATCAGGAATACGTAATATTTTTCTCTAAGCCTTTGTTTGATTTTAAGCCTGAGATTATCCTTAAAGTATTCATGAGAGTCATTGGGTATGATTTCGTCTGAAATCCAAAAGAGTTTTATATTTTTGTTGATGTATTGGTTCATCACATAAACAAGAAGGAAGAAAAGAACAAAACAGAATAATAAACGTGGTATTTACAGTATAAACGTTAATCTAAATGTATTGTTTTATTTTCTAAAAATCTCAACTAAACATAAAGTCTAAGTCTTTTAATGAAGCTTGCATTATTCATGACTTATTCTTAAATTTCAGCGATTTTAAGCATTAATAGAGTTATAACCTATACCCTTTTTGATAAAGGTGTGAAGTAGTTATCTGTAAATACTTATATCTGAGCAGTTTCTTTGATGGGTAAAATAGGAAATTTGCTTTGAAAAGTTAAGCGTAACGGAAGATATGTTTGAAGACTGCTGAGCATGTTGACGAAAGAACAGACCAAAGGCAGATGTATTTTGACTAGTAGGGAAATTAATTTTGGAAATAATGAGCATCTTAGCAATTGTTGAGCGCTTAAAGGAAGCATTTATATTTCCTGATCGCATTCTGTTACCAATTAACTATAGATATAAACTTTTTTATAAGAAGCAAATATATTAAAAACATGAGGCTCAAATCGGGTAAAAATTAAGAGATATTTAAGAAGCACAGGCAGGTTGAACCTCAACAGTAAACTACAGTAAACTTTCCTTAGAAGAAACCTTTTTTGTCAAACTGGAAACAAACTCACCCTTTAGGATAGTCCACTTTGCACGCTCTGCAACAATAAAAGTTTAGTTCATGAAATAAATTGAAAAATTGAATTCCCGAACTGTGTCCAAGAAGTTTAAGTAGCCCTTAAGGAAGATTTAAGGCTGGATTTGACAAAATATTAAGAAACATTCGAGCTTAAGGAAAAAAGCTGTTCATTATATTTTGCAAAAAAGGTGGTGCGTTCTGCAGCAGGAATATTAAAAAGAGAAGAATAAACGATGCATGACAATGTTTGTGTTTGGTTGATTTACACAGTGTTGGAAAGATTAGAAAGTATGGAAACTCAAATACTTGAATGACAATTAGCAAATTCTGGTTGTTAACTGGAGCCCCAGGGTCACAGCCCCAATGAAAGTATTTGCAACTAGTAATCTTTTTAGAAACGCCCTGTTTTGCTTCTTTCTACGGAATGAATACTTCTCTGAAGTTTTATCGTCTTTTTGATTTCAGAACTGTGCGGTTGGACACTTGATGTCCCTTATGTTGGATCTACCTTCTGCCCTAAACCTTTTCCATTTTCTCTGTCTTGTAGTTGATCAGGACCTAAATGCACAAGGCCACTATTTAGCATATATATATATGGGGTTTGTAGGCGGAGCCCAAAGGGACATTTTCCAGAACCACACCCATTCCTTACTTCTATGCTCTTGCTCTTTTTAAAATAAACAGTTCGTAACTGCAATCCCTTTGGATTAGTGATCAAGACTACTGTTTTTAAGCCCTATTGTGCAAGTAGTGTACGGGAGTGCAACAACTCTAGAATGACTGCATTGTCTGGGATACACCACTTTCACCGACCGCGCACTAGAGGACTGGGCCGAGATTTGGGGTGAAAGAAATTTTTTCTTGTAGACAAATACCTATGAATACGGCTTGTTGATTGTGACTATCGTTGGATATTTCGCGTGTCTCTCGTCCTTTTCATTTGTTATCTGCTATTATTTGGTAATATGTGATCTGGCTGCCTTGGGAAGAGTGTTTTCTCAAAACTTTTACGAGTAATTTAGGCTCACAGAAATAGATAAGCTACGTTGGGTAATAGGCCTAATCGAGCAACATGGATTTGGCAACGATATCTACAAAGAAAGTTGATGAATTGAAGGACTTCTTACATCTTCGGGGATTGAACATTAGTGGAAAGAAGGAAGAATACAACAGCTGAGGAAGTCCAAGCAGATATTGCTAGACATTGTGAAAAAACTGTATGTGGATGGCAGCCATATGATTCCAGACCCGTGCAAATTGGACCGGGGTTGGGTTAGATACTGGCCAGTTACACTGTACATGGGCAGGTTTAAGTCCTAGTTTTCATCCTAATGAACTTGCCAGTAATGACCATAGCTATTTTCGTGACAAGTTGGAATTTGATTGAGAGCACTAGCTATAGTTGGAAAGGAATTCAGAAGAATTTTACATTAGTCCATTATGTTCCTTCAGTATTTTCATAAATTTGGAAATCAGACACTCAGCAAAGAAGTGTATGTAAATGTATATAACCATTTTAATCATATAACATTTCTAAAGCATACTATACTATGCTATACTACACTATGCAATATTATACTGTACTATGCTATATTATACTATACTTCACTATCATATACTATTCCATAATATGTTAAACTATTCTTATCACTTGGCTTCCTGAGCTTTAATAAGTATAAAGCCTGTTTCATCTTTTGCACTTAACATCTAATTTGTGAATAGTATAACTTCTTTTAGTTAGTTCTTTCTCAACTTTTAATTAATGGTACTTGAATATTGCATATTGCTACACAGCTTCATAATGCCTTCTACTAATGGTAATGCATTTATTGGCAATGCATTTTTAACTATCTTGAATTCTTTTATTCTATTAATGGCAAGTTCAACATGAATTCTGAAATTAGCAACACCTTTTGTCTTTTCACATTCTGCTGCCATCATTTGAGACTCTACTCTAGCCCAGGCGACATATTCATAGAGCAATAATTATAAAATCAAAATAAGACTATGATGTAGCCATTTGGGGACATTACAATCAGAAATCTACCTGTGTTGTGATTCTTATAATCCGACCAAGTTCATTCTTTAACATGCAAAAACCTTTATCTTTCAATACAAAATCTCAATGCAGTCTATTATGCATCTTGTTTTTGGGCTAAACTTTTTGGGTGCAGAAGGCAAATTTGATTGAATTAGGCCCCTTGGAAGCCAGAAAATGAGAGCATTCCCATTTAAGCTTGCCAACATTTTGGTCCATGTGGTAAATGTCTTTGAGCATACACAAGAGGAAAAACAAAATCTATCTGCTAAATCCTCATTGAAAATGCCAAGTCTAATCCACATAAGAATCATTAGAAACTGATCTCTATGGGTCACTCTATGTTGTCTCCTAGAGAACTTACTTTTTGATGGTGACTGAGTTTGCTTTCCTCTCCAATATATTATTGTTGGCAGGCTAGGCTATATATATTAAATATTAAGTTAAATATAGTCACAGCTTGCAAGCCAGTGTAAAATTGCATTTTAGCATCAGGTTTTCTATGCACCCATTAAAATGGCTTTCTTGCAGATTTTTCTTTTAAAAGTGTATGTGATACTTTATCAACTTGGCTTAAAATGTTCCGCTCTAAGTATTTCAATTTCACTCTGCAAAGCAGCACTTTGTGCTCCCATATTTGGACAGTTTACACAGGATGACTCCTCAGCAAGATATCATCCATGGAGATTCTTGAATTCAGTTCTTCTACTGTCTCAGTTGCTGGAAGCTCAGTTTGACATACCAAAACTTTTCTTTGCTTTTTCACTCCAGCTATGTATCTTAAATTCCAAGTTGGATCTGAGTTTTCAACAGTTAGTGGTCCATCAACAAATGCTCTGAACAAACTATATCACTCTCACCTGGGGTCCAAGCTGTATTCTTTCCAGATACCCTTCTCATTTTACAAATCCAAACTTTCCCGTTTATGAGTTGAGAAGTTTACTATGGGAGTGATGCAGCGTGGAAGGTCTTGGACAAGGGCTATTTCTGAGAAAGATCTTCATACTCACTAAAGTCCTTCTTCTTCCATTATTTCAATCTGTAGTTGCTATTTCGGCAACCAACTACAACACAGTTTCCATTGACCATTACGATACGACTGGGTAGGCTTAGGCCACTACAGTGTAAGATACTACTTCTGTGAGCTGTGAGCCTAAATTACTCGTAAAAGTTTAGAGAAAACACTCTTCCCAAGGTAGCCAGATCACATATCAACAAATAATAGCAGATAACAAATGAAAACGATGAGAGATACGTGAAATATCCAACGATATTGACAATCAACAAGCCGTATTCATAAGTATTTGTATACAACCAAAAATTTCTTTCACCCCAAATCTCGGCCCAGTCCTCTAGTGCGCGGTCCGTGAAAGTGGTGTATTGTTCTACCACTTGCTTTGTCCTCTACCCCCTCCTCCACGATAGGCTAACGACATGCCTACATATGGGGAAAATTCATTACCATCATACGTCGATGAAAACAGGGGTATTGGCCCGAGCCCTTAATACGCCAGTTTTCTGTAAAACTAATAAAATAAACAGTGATTAGTGATCGACATTGATGGAGCTTTGATTAATTATTTTTATGTTGCAGTTGATATCAGAATAAAAAGGAGCTACCATTGCTCACGTGTACTATTTTATCACTATGCAATACCATCAGGCAAGTCTGGGGGATTTCATTTTATGTTCCATTTTCATAGCCGAGTCTTGCACCAGAATAATATGAAGGTTAAGGAAAATTGACAGAGTACAGTGTTGCATAGCTTTTCCCCCGAATCTTTTAGGCTCAGTGTTAATTTTTTCGAATTTTTTCGGGCACGACAGCCTATTCATAAAGCAAGTCAAAGCCCTTCGTAGGGCACCTGCACGTCACTCTCCCCTAATGAAAACAATGAAATTTGCCCCTATTTTAATATTGAGTTACACTTTTTTGCAAGAAACCTGGCTCAAGGCCTAGTATTAGGAGTTTCTTTCGTAATTTCTGGCCACAGTTTATTTCTAAAAGTTTCTTAAGTTACTGAAAAAATTGTAGTGAAAACGAAACAAAACGTAAAAAGCACTGTCTTATGTAGTGCCCATCAGGCTTTTTGGCTTCTAAGCACATAAAACACACTGTAGTGGACACTTGAAGTTGCGGAGGAAAAATGTGTTTCCGAAACTGTGAAAGGTGCACGGAAGTTTCTTAAGTTTCTGAACTCTTTTCTTGTAGTTCTAAAAGTTTCCTAAGTTAACTTTTAGGCAATCTAGTACTAGGGTTTCTTATAAACCGGTTCCTTATAAAAAAATCCGTGTTGCCGGTTACAGAAGAACTGCAGGGACATGTGACCGTTAATGACTCTATCAGATCCCACCTACATCCTGCGGCTGTCAAGTTATCAAAAGAATTTCATCACATATCCGGAATCAATCAGTCACAACTGCTCTGGCATACCTGATTCCACTGATTCCGTGAGTTGATACCTTCTGCGCTTAGTACACTGTGAAAACCTCCGTTGGATGCAAGGAAGACACAGAAATCGAAATTCTTTGTTGGCAATTGCTACTAAACACATGATGAACATTACGAGGTTGATAGAAACAGATGCTATGAAGCTGATCTGACGAGTGAGAAAAGTGAGTAAGCAAAGCTTTGTCACCTTGTTCTGAATTAGGTGCCACCAATATGGTCTTGATATACAGTTGGCAGGCAGGTGTTTAATGTAGTCAAAGCCAGCTGTTTGTATTGGAAGTATGATGCAATAAGCTGGTTTGCAACAGGCTAGGTTTTAAGGATGCAACATACAGCTCTTCGTAACTGGTTTTATCCATGCCGCTAGAGTTAGCTGTTCCCACGCATCCATGAAGTAGAGTTTACAGGTTGTACTAGGTTGATGGGGGCCCTATTTCATACAATCTCGGTTTTTCCAGGCGTTCATCACTTTCGGTTTCCACGAGTATCTTTTCCATGGCCGATACCCTATCCTTCTAGCTGAGAACAGAAGACGGCTTGTACACATCTTAGCCATTTCCTATAATGCTAGATAACGGCGTTTGTCATTCAAGACGCTGATGAGGAAGCTAGGGGCCTAGTTTGTTTCTTTTGATCAGGAGTACTGGTAGATTTCACCTGTGTAATATGACATTAGCCTGTTCACATAACTACATCAGTGGTATTTATGTATTGCATTATTATTTCAGTGGTCTCTCGTGTACATTCTCCTCCCTAATGCTGTTTAGATGGGTTATGAAAGTTAGGAAAGAAGATAGTGATTATATTTTGATAAGATTTTGATAGTGACAAGTAAGGGCTTCAGCCGAATTTTTGTCTTTGTTGACAAGTTGATGATAGAACAATATTGTTTTTACTTCGCCATCGAAGTGTCAACAGTTAGTGTAGAATAGCCGTTCATATTTGGGACCATCCATAAGTGACGTCCGCACAATTTCGCCAATTTTCTAACCCCCTCCCCTTTGTCCATGCCTGTCCGCATTTTGCGTAACAACCCCCTCCCCTGTCCGTGCGGATACAAATTTTGATCTTGTTTCAATTCTGGAAGCTTCGTATGGCTTCCCGACGAGTGAGCACGCATTCCAGTGTACTCATTTCGTCTCATTTCATTTCATTTTTCATTCTTTATTCACGGTAGCCCCGTCGGCAAAGGCCGTTTTACTAAAAATTCATGTGTCTACTGTGCCGTTCAGCTTTTCATTACTTGCTTTCAAGCTTTACCTACATGTAGAATGCAGAAATATTTAGAGAGCTTATACTACTAAAGGAAAGTCCCCTAAGAAACTTTTCAATTTGAAAAATTTTATAACACTAAACAATCAAGAAGTAGGAAGCCGGGTCCATTTATGTGTAGCCAAATTCCTCATAGATTGTTTGCTATGCCTGTGTTAGGCCTTTAATTTTTCATTCGTCTTACGTTATAACCAAAATTAAAGGCAAAATCCAGGAAATCAATGGTTTACTTTTGTCTTTTTACTATTTTTATGGCGTTTATAGTGCACTGAAAATTAAGGAACTATTAAGGAACTTTTAGTACTACAATTTGATTATTGGAGGTCCAAACATAAGGAACTTTTGGAACTGGGCATTGAGCTAGGTTCCTTATAGAAAAAACGTGTAGTTCATTTTGTAAAATTTTAATATTGGCTTCAAATTGTAAATTAATAGTTTTAATTGGTCTATCTTGATTCTCTATTATTATCATCATTAGTATATTAGCTAACACAATCTTTGACTTTAATTGACTGATATCGTTCCCAATGCTCCAATGGCTACAGTAATTATTTCTATCTCTCTACAGTTGTGCTTTTGATTCAACTCCCATCAGGGATGGCGCTACCAGAGGAGCTTGTGGGGGAGCTGTAGCTCCACTAAGATTTCACTAAACTCCCCCCATCGGCACTTAAAGTTTTAAAGATTTCCATATACTATCAGCACTTTCATAACTTGCTCTTCAGTTCATTTCAGTTCATTTACGGAAGGTTGCCTTTCAGCCGGATCTTATTTACAAGGGATCCCATACTCAATATTCCTTTCATACTTCTCCATACTTCATACTCAGAGAGAATCGATATTAAATACTTATAAATAGACAGGCAATTCAAATGAAAATACATCCCTAGACAAAAACAAACCGGGAAGAAATCTCTATTCAAAAGTATAACGACTTGTGAAAGCTGTCTCCATTGTTTAAAGCGACGTGTGAATGCTATCTCCTCGTTGAAAAAGAAGACTATGAACACGAAATATAACAAAACAATTTCTCTGTAGAGAACGTCCGCATACCACTAACCACCCCCCTGTCCACGTTTGCCTCCATCCTTGCTAACCCCCTCCCCCCTAACGTGTGAACATCTTTATGAATGGCGCCTTTGCACGGAAGCACAGAAAAGTGCTGACATCATTGAAAGTAATAACATTCCTGTTGTGATTATTTACTATTAGTTTTGTGTTCCAGGCCATGGAGCATGGTGGACTAGTGCTTATTGTGTGGTTTGCTTTACTTGTGCAACGTTTGTCACAAGCCAGTTCACACGAATTCGAAGGTGAGTTATACTTTTCATCAGTGCCTCATATAAGGGAACTTTACAGTACCACTACTCAGCAGAAGTTCAGGGTTTATAGAAGGAACCTGAGGGAAAAGTTTCCAGGGTTACACTCATTTTCTACGAGATTCTTGCTTAGTCCAATTAATTCCATGTTGTTGTTCTTTTTGCAAGAAAATTTCGTAACTGCGTACTGCAATATCCACAAGTTTTCATACCACTAATTTTTAGTTTCAGCATCACTGTTTGAGTTTACAAGACGACCGTTTTTAGGTCCAGAGTCTAACCCCTACAGCTTGCTGGGATTTTAGGCAGTTATTTAGGAAAAGAATTGTATCGCGTTTTACTCCTGGTGGCATAGTTTATTAATGCTCTTCTTTTTAAATGAGAATTTCTATTTTATATTTTCTATATTATTTAACACTGTTTAGATACACTTTTATTTCGTCCCCTTGTTTTAGGACATGACAAAGCTCTCACTGCTCGACAGCTAACCAATAACTCGTCCGTTGAAAGGTGAAGACGCTGTTTATTTAAATCATATTTGATCGCCAAATGTGTTAGTTGGACATAATCTTTACTGTACTGAATTTTTATATGATAATGATGTCATCGGATAATAGTGACCTATGCAGAAAGTGACCAAATGGGAGTAATTCTTGAAAATATTTGTTAATTTTAGCATGATCTATCCAATCTCTCAGTATCTATCCACTGCATTATGCATATTTCAGAAGACTCAGTAGTGGATTCAATTTTGCTCTATGAGACACCGGCTTCATTGGTGGACTTTCATTTACCGACCTGGGTGCCTTGTAGTTTCAGTGTAATTACCGTTAAAGCCCTATTTGTGTTCCATTAAGAATTTCTCCGAGACTCTTTCAAGTAGCTTCCAGCTCTTTCGACTAACTGCACAATGGGGAGTAGATAGAAGTGCCATGCTAAAATTTTGCGAAAGGGAGCCATGTTTCCTATATAATTGGTCCCATCCTTTTTTTAATCAGATATCATACCCCATAGGTCTAGAAACTGTTTCGGATGGCGCTGAACAGCCAAACATAAGACTTACTGCTCAAGGATGGTTAGCTTCTGTTGTATACATACTTAATTGTCTACTTACTCACCTGCTTACTTTTTTACTCCTGTTGCTTAAATCCCTTCTTTCTTTTTTACGTATTCACTTTTTTACTCCTGTTGCTTAAATCCCTTCTGTCTTTTTTACGTATTCACTTTTTTACTCCTGTTGCTTAAATCCCTTCTGTCTTTTTTACGTATTCACCCACTTGCTTGTACTATGCGAAAGTTCCGCATTGTGCTAGCTTTCATTGCATACTTAGTGAGTTATTTACATACCCACCGACTTACTTTCTGACTTGCCTATTACTCACTTTCTTACTTTGTTACCAATTTGTTTATTTATTTACTACTTGTATTATGCAAAAGTCCAGCGAGTAGAAACTAGCAATAGAAAGTAATTGACTTAAAGACTGTTATGGAGAATTAGTTATAGATCTCATCGTTATTTTGTTTCTATTTGTACAGAAATAAAACTTGTCTGAAGTGTGAGGTTTACAGACACAGCCACTGCAGTGAAATTCTGTCGTATTATAATGCTCAGAATGTCTCAATCAGCTGTTCAACAACGCAAGATAAGATCGATGCAACTCTCAAACATATTTCCTCGTCATTATATACAAACCACGGCGCACAGATTGATTGTCTTCAAGGATCTCGTTGGTGTGTATAATGATGTTTCCAATTGAAGTATACCTGATTTCCTTCACAAGGTCAGAGTTTTCTCTCAGGATTGAGTCATTCGATTAATGTCCTGCTATTCAGGTATTGATCCAAGAAGCATGGCTGGTCAATATGCTCCCCTTCACGCTGTAAAGGTTGAATTTGTAGCACCAAAACGTCACTCTGATACTCGTTTGGAAACAATTAACAACCGTTGTACATGTAGCCTTTTATTCCTCAAAGTGATGATATTTTGCTATTGAACTGCCCATTAGCATTATTTACAGTAAGAGAATATATCATACATAGTAAGTAAAAAGGGGTCGTAATGACTAAATAAAATATTCTTGGTGGTGATATCGTAATGAAATTAATATTTCGTATGCAATGTTTTCATTTTCAAGGGCTCTGTGCCTCACGACGATGCAGCCAACCTGCACATATAGTTCGCCATATGAAGGTTCTCTTTGCAGAGAGGCCTGCCATCTGATAAAAGATGACATTTGTCGGAAAGAGTGGGATGAAATAATTACAAGAATCAGTCAAGGATTTCTTAACATCGATAACATATTTCCTAACTGCAGTAGATTGCCTTCAATTGCAGTATCGAAAAGTTGCTTGTATCCTGATTTATTCAAAAGTAAGGAATTTTCTATCATTTTTAGTGTATGTGTTCAGGAATGAATCTTGCAATCTCAGTGTTGGAATCCCTACCTTAATTTCTATCTTAGATTTTCTTTGAGATTGCGTGCTTTTCTCAGTTACATGGAGCTGGGCACTTGATAATGTCACTGCAAGTAGTATGGTATGAAATTTTGTTGTGTCATGGTGGGTACCGTTATTGTCTAGTTCAAAGGAATTATTTTATGTACGGTAATCTATATCACCGATGGTAGACAGATTCCTAACTATGTTTAAACAGAGGAGGAAAGATATGATTCCTCATTGAGCGAAGGAACTTCGCATGAAGTGTAGATTAAGAATGATGAAAAACGTTGGACCTAGATGAGGCAGTTCTTACATTTCGTATGGTATCAGTTATGAACCAATAGCCGACACTTAACACTCCTACTGCTTTCCCCCTTTTCCCCTTTTCCCCTTTTTCCCTTTTCCCCTTTTCCCACAGATGTCGCCCAAAGTTTTGTTGACATTGAGAGTCAAGTCACGCAGGAAATTCGCTCTTTCTGTATATATACTTTTAGTCTTTTTGTTTTGCTTAATTACCTTATGATGCTATACAGATTCACAGCGATATATTGTGAGTAGAAAGTTTTATGGATGGATTTTGAAATAAAACTGCTTGTCATCATTCTGTGTTATCTTGTGCAAAATTTTCCTTGCAGCCTTTGCAAACTCTGGCAAATCAAACGAGGACGAAAAACCAAACACATTAACTCTGGTCGCAGCTGGCTCTGGAGGTGGCCTTCTGTTTGTTGTCACCCTGGTTTCAATACTGTTTTTCGTTAGACGGTACCGATTGAAGACAGGAAATGGGAATGGCCCAGTTTCCATGGAAAATATGCCTAATTCGGATTTCTTCGATGGGCTAACGGCAGCCAGTACTAACCATGAATATCAAGAAGATAATCCATTGTACAATAGCAAAACGGTTCAGTTGGATGATTTAAAAGTAGAGAAAATTTCGAGAGATAGACTTCGATACATTGAGCCACTGGCAGAGGGAGCTTTTGGGAAAGTAAGTAGCTTATAGTCTTGACATACAAGGAGTCGACTTCTATACCTACTGAAGCTGGAGAACTTAAGCCATGAGGCTAAAGTTTTTAAACTTGTACTCTTCAATTTATACCTATCAGCTTGTTTAGAGTTGTTTAATTTATTAACGGTTTCCGATAGCTTTACTCCTCGTCTGTTGCAATTAAAATTTTAAAACTCTGCTGAATGAATTCAGAGAAAACCAGATCGCTTACCAATTATATTCAGTTGGACTGTTTTATATTCGCGTATCATTGCCTTTAAAACGAAGATGATTTTTTCACTTTATCAGACTTCTGGATAAGTACATATATATAATATAATATATATATATATATATATATATATATATATATATATATATATATATATATATATATATATATATATATATATATATATATATATATATATATAATATATATATATATATATATATATATATATATATATATGTATATATATATAAACGTCAAAAAGCTACAACCAACCAAGTAATTTATAAGTATAACGAGAATTCAAGAAATAAAATTACACCATTTCAAACGTTTCGGCACAAGCCTTCATCAGTAATATCATACCAGCCACATTTTGCGGATTATATATATATATATATATATATATATATATATATATATATATATATATATATATATATATATATATATATATATATATATATATATATATATATATATATATATATATCAAATAGAAGGTGTTGTCTTCACCAGCATATAGTGCTCTATGTACAAAGTACAGAGCGTTGATAGCAGAAATATAGAAAAGGAAAAGACCAATTCTCTGTTACTCTGAGTTTCGTGCCTAAGCACTCATCAGACAGACTATAACTGAATAACATTCCAAATACGCAGATTCGATTAATTAATAAGATTCTAAAACAAGGTTGATTAAGCGAATTGCTATCAAGGGATATATCTATTACGTATTATTGTTGATTAAATAATATTTGTTTTCATGTCTGCACTTGGAGATTAGTTCGGAGCGTTTGTTTAGGGTATTATTACTGTTGCTTTTGATTATGTGTAGCTTTTCTGATGCACAAAGGTCACATCTTCTTGAAATGTTGCTATATGGTTGAGCTGCGGTGATAATAGACCATTGAATTTGGTATTCTGTATTGTTGTCCTTAAGTTGCCAGATGTATTTGGAGAGTTCCGTGCTGTTGGAGTATTTGTTGTTCTTAAATGACAGTTTATGTTGGGTGAAACGTTGTTTGAATGTCCCTTCAGTCGCGCCTATGTAATTTTTCCCGGTTGCGTCCTCGTTTGTGGTCACTTTGGCATTGTAGACAATGTTAGTGGTGAGGCAGTTATTGTTTAAAGGGCAGTCTTCTTTTATACGGCAGTTGCATGATTTTGATGTGGTGATGGGCGGTTTGGTGTTGAGGATTTTACCAGCCACTATACATCAATACAAAGTCCAACCATCCACCCAGTATCATCAAACAACTTCCAAAAAACATTAGCCACCGAATCTCCAGCTTATCCTGCAATGAAACAGAATTCAGCAAAATAAACCCAACCTATGAAGACGCCCTAAAATCCTGCGGATTCAATCAGCCCCTTACCTACAGCAACCATGACCCAGCCGCAAGTAGAAGGAAAAATAGGCAACGGAACATCATTTGGTACAACCCTCCATATAACAAGAACATACGCACTAACATCGGCTACATATTCCGCAAGCTAATAAACAAGCATTTTCCTAAAACCCATAGATTTCACAGCATCTTTAACAAAAATAACCTGAAAATTAGTTACAGCTGTACAGAAAACATGGCCTCCATCATTAGCAAGCACAACAAGAAAATCCTCAACACCAAACCGCCCATCACCACATCAAAATCATGCAACTGCCGTATAAAAGAAGACTGCCCTTTAAACAATAACTGCCTCACCACTAACATTGTCTACAATGCCAAAGTGACCACAAACGAGGACGCAACCGGGAAAAATTACATAGGCGCGACTGAAGGGACATTCAAACAACGTTTCACCCAACATAAACTGTCATTTAAGAACAACAAATACTCCAACAGCACGGAACTCTCCAAATACATCTGGCAACTTAAGGACAACAATACAGAATACCAAATTCAATGGTCTATTATCACCGCAGCTCAACCATATAGCAACATTTCAAGAAGATGTGACCTTTGTGCATCAGAAAAGCTACACATAATCAAAAGCAACAGTAATAATACCCTAAACAAACGCTCCGAACTAATCTCCAAGTGCAGACATGAAAACAAATATTATTTAATCAACAATAATGCGTAATAGATATATCCCTTGATAGCAATTCGCTTAATCAACCTTGTTTTAGAATCTTATTAATTAATCGAATCTGCGTATTTGGAATGTTATTCAGTTATAGTCTGTCTGATGAGTGCTTAGGCACGAAACTCAGAGTAACAGAGAATTGGTCTTTTCCTTTTCTATATTTCTGCTATATATATATATATATATATATATATATATATATATATATATATATATATATATATATATATATATATTTATATTTATATTTATATTTATATTTATATTTATATTTATATTTATATCTATGTTTATTTATCCGCCATATTTAAATATAGGTGTTAGTGTCAGCTAAATTTGAATCGCATTGGTTTTTTAAGGTTGTTAAATGCGAGCTACTTTTCCAAGAGGATATAAATCGACCGAAAATGGCAGCAGTCAAGTACCTGAAGGATGATGCTTCAGAGAAAGTCAAGCAAAATTTTCGAGCTGAGGCTGAAACATTGAGTTCATTTCATCATGAAAATATTGTTAGACTATTTGGAATTTGCATCGATAATAAGGGCCCTGCTTGTATGATACTAGGTAGGTAGGCGCATGGTACTGCGTTCCTTTTATTCATTATTGTCAATGTGCCTAGCATTTTGAAGGTACGTTTGTCCTCATATTGTGGTATAACTCTTTTAGAATGTCAGTGCATTAATAACTGGGGAACCTTATAACCTAATAGAAAGCCTCATGTCATGACAAGCCATTTATCGAAAAGATCATATTTCATAGACAAGTAAAATCAATAATTTTGAGTTCCACAAAAGAGACTTCTCAGGTGAGCTTGTGTTCCACAATTGTCATTTAGATTCTTCATACATTATGCAACCGTTGGTATTCTGGTTCGAATCGAATCAGGTGTGTTTTTAGCTCAATTTAGAACTGCATTATTCTCCCGGATACTATATTGAGGAATAGTCCATGGCTATCGTAATCATAAACATACTGCACCTGAAAACACGTATTGACATTATCCATGTTTTGTCGCCATACTTTTGGGAATTAGTATTATACAAATATTACTCTACTTTACAGGGTGTCTTTCTAAATTGATGTACAGTCAACTTCGCATAATTCGGATCGGGTTTGTCCGGATTTTGATGTATTCCGGACAGAATTACAATCTCCAATTAATTTCCTATAAAGATGTGCTAAACTAATTACCATTATTCTGATCTCCTAGTCCGGATAAATGCATAAACCGGACTATATATTTCCGTCCTGTTAGTGCAAATGCATGCTATTTATTCACCGTAATTCGGATCAACGATTTTACAAATATTTCAATAAATACAGGCATGTTCTTCACTATGTTACTTTATCCTTACAGCCTATGTTATAATCAGTTACTGACCTGACTTACTACTGCGGGGAAAGAGGACACTGTGTACCCCAACATCCTAGGAATGACCTCCAAACAACAGCAGACATTCAACGGGGTCATGTGTGAATTTTTTAATGTTATACGGATTCCCTGTAATCCGGACAAAATTTGTCAGTCCAACGTGACCCGAATTATGCGCGCTTTAGTATATAATGTAATCAAAGATTTCTCTGCAGAACCGCACACAAAGTTTGTTAGAATTGCCCATTTTGTATAGAACTGCACGTTAAAAAGACCATAAATCGAATGATATTTCAATGCTTTTGATGAAGTACTATACTATTCATAATATCATTTTTACAGTGAAAAATGTCTCATTTCTAGAGTTTATGGACATGGGTGATCTTACACAGTATATAAGAGACAGGTCAGGAAGCTATCATGCTAGCTTTGGCCATCAAGGTACCTTACCCGAAGATGTTGACTTTCAGCCACCTGAAATCAGCTTCAAGGAGCTTGTCAATATTGCAAGACAGATAGCATCTGGCATGGCGTATCTAGCCGAACAGAAATTTGTTCATAGAGATCTAGCCTCTAGAAACTGCTTACTAGATAAGGAGATTAATGTCAAGATCGGCGATTTCGGCTTGGCGCATGACGTTTCGGCTGCGGAACATGATTATTACAGGTATAGACGACACGTCTGAATCGGCCGTTTAGGCCGAATGGATGCTATCGACGAGCTCTGCTACGAGACCCCTTCGTTCATAGAAAGCTCATAGAAATTTCAGTTTAATTACTCTGTCTTTTTTACTACTTTAGGCTTTCTATTCTATCATATTTGTTCATTGTTGGTTTTCGGTTTTATTCGTTCATTCCTGTTTACTTTAGAGTTCATTGTAAAGTTGTGTTATTGGTTGAAAATAAAAAGCTCTTATGTCTTATGTCTTATGTCTTATGTCGTACATTTCTTAAAGAGTTCTTTCGTTTCGTATTAGTATTGCAGCATTGTATGCTATGATTACCTGTTCACAATGAATTCAACTTTCTCTTGCTTTTCTTTTAGTCCTTTAGTTTCTTTTCTTTCTCCTTTTACAGACTGTTAAAGATTGCTCTGATTTATGTCTTTGTAATTGGCTTTGTTTTTATTCAGAATACGTTGTAGATCGATGCTCAGTTAACCTTGTCGTACCAAACAAAATTGATTCATTGATTCATTGATTGAGTGGGCGATTGATTGATTGATTAATTGATTAGGTGATCATGATATAGTTTGTTAATTACTAAAGCTGGAATCCCTCCGATTCGTGTTCCGCATCTGTTGTGGTTCAGGAGAACTTGAAATTGCAAACTTCATGAATCTTTTCTCCTTAGGGTAGATGGGCAGCACCTTCTTCCGATAAGATGGCTTCCACCAGAAGCTTTGACTGTTGGGAAGTTCACAATTCAGTCCGACATCTGGGCCTTTGGTGTAGTTCTATGGGAGCTTTTCACCTACGGAATTCAGCCATTTTACGGTCAGAGCAATGAACAGGTGTGGGGATTTCTGTTTCCATTTTCTTTCATGTACTACTTTCATGTAGATTGTTTTTGCAAAGGAACAGAAAATTTAGGTATGGAGAATGTTCAACTAAATGAGCATTCCATATTTCGTCGACAACGTTAGCATAAAATTTTCTTTCTAGGAAACTTTCATTCTGTAGGTTTTATGTATTTGATAAGCTAGGATCTTGTTCTAGTGTTTATCCTAATGTTTGGTTCGTATCTATAGCATTGTTAGCAACCGCACCCAAATGAGACTTTTCACTATAAGGAATAGCATCAAGTCCAGAAGCCATTAACCACGTTCACTTTTTGATTTACCAGCTGGGTAAAATATGACGTGTTTAGCAGCAGTTCCATCATACTGTAACACTGGGACAATTATTTCAGTGTGATATCACTTAGGTCATTTTTAAGAATGAGTCTATGTGCTCGATTTCCGTTCCAGGTATGTGATCGGATTCGTTGCATGAAATTACTCCCACGTCCGGATGGCTGTCCACAGAGAATCTACCAACTCATGAAAAGCTGTTGGAAATACGACCCGATGAAAAGGCAACCATTTAGCAAACTGTATGAAACATTGACCATGTGGAGCTTGACTGGGAAAGGGTATTTTCTTGATGATGCTTGGGGCTTGATGTTAAAACCAGCCTCTAGAGAAAGAGCCCCAACATTGCCAACCAAGCCAAGATCTTAATTTGCAGTGCTACTCATATTCGAGTACAGACTTATTTTTGGTTTCCTATTAGTGCTTTGCAGGCTTATCATGGATTTCCCCTATACTTTCGATCATATTTCCAGAATATGATTAAGTAGTGTTTAAAGTACGAGGTGCTTTAGATTAGCATAGCCGCCTAATGTTTGATAACCGTGTCACTTCTATTTTCTCCTATCCTAATTGACCAATCATCATTAGGATTCTAAGCACATATGCTAAGACTAGGCCCATTTTGCACGATGATTAGTCAATTAGGTTGGGAGAAAAGAGACCTGACAGGGCTCTAGAACATTTGGCGACTGTGGTCTTTAGATCTGGGGTGGGCAACCTACGTTTTCAGTAGGCCCCACAGGTAACCCCACAGGCAAAAACCCCTCCTGCGAAAGGAATTTTTGTGGCCCGCAAGAAGATATCTCTATTTTTTTATTAACTTCTTTATCCTGTAGAATAGTTGAAATTTATTACGTTCTGACAAATACAAGCATTGCTTAGCTTAGTGTACCATTGGCCCACTTGACATATAGATTTGACTGATCTGGTTCACGCTCCTATGAGGTTGCCCGTCCCTGCATTATACGGCTTGTATTTACAGCCATAGTCTGCATATCACAGGCTTTATTTTCTAACTTCTATGAAAGACTTCTATGAGTTAAAATTATCTTATAGCTTTGGAAGATCCAGAAAATGATGAGAGTTTCTTTCCTCTGCAGTACTAGCTTAAAATCTGCCCTGAAACGCAGAAAAACTTCATATTGTGGTCCAATCCTAAAGTACAGAATGCAGATTTGCTGGTGGAAAAGTTCTGCGTAGATTAATAACCGTAAAATGCGTTAGTTTACGCAATATATCTGTAAGCTAGATTAGTTGTCAATGAATCCCATATATTAATTATTTCAAAGCTGGAAACCTTTATGATCTGCAATCAGGCCAGTTGGATACACGGTGGTCGCACTCCCCCAGAGAACATTTCTGCCAGGCACGCCTGCCCGCACCGAGGGCAGGGGGGCAAGTTTCCTATTGAGGGCACATTATACGCACTTTTGCACTAAAATAATTAAGTCCTTGGAAAGGGCAGGAGGGGCAGCTGCCCCCTGCCCCCCCCAGCGTAGACGTCCCTGATTTCTGCTACCACATCATCAAATTTGCGATCTCTGTCGGCAAATTTGTGTATCCTAGGAGCATAGGAGAAAGTAGGAGCTACGGCGTAGCATACAGCTCATTACATTGCTTCATTCATATATTCACACTAGGTACCGGCAAATTTAACACATATTAGTTGAAAACTTAAGCAGATAGTCTTCCATCATGGGAACCACGTCCATTTTTCGGTAAAGTGTTGTTCATACACCCTGCAAAGAAAATGCCTGGAGGCAGCCCGGCTGCAATATGGAATTGATGTCTCCGAAACAGTTCATGCATTGAAGTTTCTCATATTCATTGTGGTCCACAGGCATCAGTTGTAAATATCATATATTTTATTATTCAATGTCTTCAGATATTTCTATATATGGACATTTAGGGATGGCACTTTCTATCATATAGAGTTTTATGCTCTTTACTTATAATGAATCAAGATTGCCAGTATTGTAAGGGAAAATTGCTTAATTTTATTTACATGTGCAAGTATATCTAGTGGTGCTGGAAGCTCATGTGCACTGGGTTGTGCTTGTAAAAATTAACATAGGGGCCATCCACAAAGGACGTCCTGCAAAAACTTGAATTTTTAGACCCCACTTAGTCTGACATTGTTCGTATTCAGGGACCCCCCCCCCCCCCCGTCAGAGGTTCCATCTATTTATACTAAGAACTATTTACACATCTATATGTAAAAATATGTAATATTTTTGTTAATCGGCCACTTCTAGTTCAAGAGGACACACAAAGAACCGAACAAGTTATGTGATAATTCACTTCTCATCTAGGAAATCAGCTGAATGGCTGCTTCATAAAAGTTGCAATGTCCAAAATAGACGCTACGTCACTCGGTCCTACTTCATCATCGTTACTTTCTGCTTCATCATTTTTGACAGGACAGTCTTCATTGTGATCTTTTTTTGGCCAGTTTTCCTGATGTGCTGTCATGTTATAACATTCTGAACACCTGAACGTCCACATTGCACAAACACCCCTCCCCCTATTTTCGAGTTTGTCCTGTTTCAACACCCCTCCCCCTTATGCGTGGACGTCCTTTGTTAATGGCCCCATAGGTAATTCTAACAGAAAACGTAGGTAATGTTACTTCATTCCATGATTCTGATTCATAGAGCATTGGTTGAAAATCCATCTTTTCATCGCTTATGCTCTACGACTCGTGGCACCCTTCTAGGGGACTTGACTTAGGAAGTGGGGCTTATTTGCTTGAGTAGTAGAGGCCCGTTGCGCTGTAGATTTTCATATTTTATCACTCGACAGTAATATCGATCTGCGTGGAATCTGGAGTTAAGAAATTCTGAGTTTTCTTTGGACATTTCCTTATGTGATGTCATAATTCCCTTTCCGCAATGGAAAAATCAAAAAGAGGCTGTGATACATATGATTGTTGCACACAGATAATAGAAAATGGCAGGCAATTTTGGCCAATATCAACAAGTTGATAGAAACTACCTCTGGAATATGTTTCAACGGTACCTTTTATATTTTTTTCGCTCTGTCCATGGGTTTTATTGAATTGATGTTCATATTTTGCTGTATAATACAGATCAGCATTAGGGAGTGGTAGTAAGTTGCAGCATAACTGGTTTGCACCCTTTTAACTGATTATTAACCAATGTACATAGTAGGATTTACTTTGAAAGCATTTCTTTTTCTCTATGTTTTGCCCTTTGTCCCTTTTGCTGGCGGTTGCAATAATGTTAAGGGGATTGGTCTCCCGTAATGCATTCCTTCTGGACGATGGATTGAATATTTTTTCTGTTGTTTATTACTAAAGCTGGCCTACAGGGGATTTTTAGAACTCTGTTCTATGTTGAAAAAGGTGACTCATGATTCATGGATGGCAGTCTTACTGCTTTTGAACTAACCCATATACGTCAAGATCTACCATAGCTCCAACCATCACAATTTTTTTAGTCGTAGAAATTTTCACACGCAAATGTGCCAGAAATACATTGAAAGGAAGAGCGAGAAGAAATTGCTGTTCTTCCTTGATTTATGCTCAGACATAATTGCTTTAGAACCATGGAGCATCACCTCTTTGCATAGATCATATCCCTGAGTACCAGTTGTTATCCCTATATATTTTAAGTGGCTCTATTTTTCTTTTTAGAATTGATAAGAATCGTGATGGAGGCATTAATGCAAATGAACTACAAGTAGCTTTACGAAATGGTTTGTGACTTTTACATACATCCAATTTTCAATGCACTTGACCCTATGCTCAGCCCAGGGAATTTTTTTAACGTATTAACTACTGTAGAAAGATCCCAGTAGGCCCAGTACTTTCCCCAATAGTGACCAGAAAAGTCAAATAATTTCCCCCAGTTATTTAGTCCTACTCAAAAGAATGCTTTTGGGGAGAGAGCAGTACAGTTTGGTTTTGTTCTAACATCATGAAAAGTGTGCTTTTATAAATTTGAGTGACAAATGAGTGTTACCTGCTTGCTATCAATGTGTCTACAGGATGTGCTGAGAATATTTTTCCTTGTTCCTGTGGCTCTTTTGAGGTATTTCTCCACTAGTGGAAGTTCCTTTAAAAATGCTGTGGCTCCATCAGCAGTACTTGCACAGATGTAATTTTTGAAATGTTTTCTCATTGGTAGTCCTATTTTGAACATTTGAATTTGAAGCATTGCAGTAGTGCTATGTTATTTTGCTTTGTCAATGTACAACATTAGATTAAGTCAGTGTTTGCACTTCTCTTGTGTATGGTTTAATCTATTAATTGGATTTCATTCCTTTGAAGGATTGAAGCAAATTTATCATTTTGCAGAATTTACACCTGTTACTTCTATTTGGAAATCACTTTTTCATACACTTACATTCATTCTGATGAGGGTTGTCTTTAATTCGTGTTGTATTTGCTTTACAAGGTTCATGGACAGAATTTAACCCAGAAACTGTCAGATTGATGATTGGTGGGTATTACTAGCTGTTTTTTGCCTCTTGTTTCAGAGTTAGTGTTAGCCTTGTCAGGGCCTATTCCTCCAGCAAAGCAGTCTCATTTCAGGTGCTTCCGATCTTTCATTCTGAATAGCCTGTGACTCAAAGTTTTTTGATGATTTTCTTTGCAGTAAGTGAATCTAGATGGTGAAACTCAGAAGTGCTTATGGATGACCCAAGATTATCCATTGTTGATGTCTTGAACATTGTCTATTTGATCTTTAGATTGTATGGAAACTTTTAGAGTGGGTGCATCAGCACATTATGTTATTGTGGGATGAAGAATCAGAGTAAACAAAGGTTTCAGAATAAATAAGCAGTAAATTGTCACTTATAAAGAGTTTCAAAGGGATCTGTGTTTGATAACTGCTGTGTACTTTTGCATTCCATTATTAAGATAGTTCATTTGGTTACTTTGGTGTTTATTCCCTTTCAGGTATGTTTGATAGGGACAGAAATGGAACAATAGACTTCAATGAATTTTTTTCACTTTGGGAATTTGTATCTAATTGGAGCAATACATTTCGACGCTATGATCTTGATAACAGTGGTGCAATTGATCGAAAAGAACTAACTATTGGTAATTCAGTACCTTCTATTTGCTAATGCTGCAGGTCCTGTTGTAGAATGTCACTTAAATTAGTAATTTTTGCCAAGATCATTAGCAGCTATAGAACTTTCACAATGTTGGTGATGTCTTTTGTGGGGGCAATTTAACAGCTTTTGTGCTTATTCGCACAGCACCTGTGCTTTTGGGTATGTTTAGTGTAGTTTTGTATTTCTGGTACAGGTGTTGATTTGAGGCATGTCATGTAATTTCTCCATTGCATGAAACAGTGGAAATGTGGAAATAGTATACAGATCAGTATGCTATCAGACACATTAGGCTATTCACAGGAATAACATGAGTATTTATTTTTGTACTTTCACAATCATTTTGTCTGCAAAAAGTTGTCTGCAAGATAACTGGTGAATCATTTTAATGTACAGATGAGACTTTTGATTTGATTCAGATGTGCTTTTCATTCTTTTTCTTAGCCATCAGAAGTTTTGGTATGTATAGTTACAATTTCTTCTATTTTATTATTAAAATATGCACTAGCCACACAGGTCCACTACTTTGCCATAGACATTCTTTATATTTTCATCATAGAATGTAGTGTATATCTATTTCAGATTCATTATAGATATCCTCATACCATTTTCATTGATATGTGGTAGCTTGTGCTTCTGATCTTGTTGTACTTTGTAACTTTTGCCTAGCAAAGCAGCTCCTGTTAGTTGTTTTATTTTGTCAATGATTCATCCACTCCTGCAAGTTTTTGCTTGTTTATGTGGCTATCTACTTTTTTACTTATAATTAACTGTAACAATTCTCACTGACTGCTATGACTTAAGCTTTATCTGGGCAAGAAAAAATGATGGCTATTCTTGATATATGAGAAGTTCACGTTCGTATGTTCACGTCACGAGTTCATATTTTTCTTCAATTACAATCGGACTATGAAGCCTCAAGTATTCTTTGAATGTTCTACAATACCATTTGTCTGATCAGAAACAACATCTAGGTTCAATACTGCTGTCAACCTTGCGAGTGATAATTGGCTTTTCATTGAGAAGGGCCCTTATTTCACTGATTGAAGCTTATAGAGTGTTCATTGAACACACGTAATAGGCATTTTCCTTGCTGTTGCACTTTGTTTAATTCATTTGTTCACTTTTGTATTGCTATTTTACTTATAACAAGGATAAAGAGAATTTATTCGTAGTCTGTGACTACTCGTTTATGATGCAGCTTACTTCGCCACTCAGATCATATACTAGTACTAATACTATATATTGTGCTATAGGCTTAGTGCCTGTCACAGATCTGTAGAGTTACTTTTCCCTGGAGAGACTATAACTCTTGTTTCAAAAAATCTCCTACCTAAAACTATAGATGCAAAGATGCATCAATATTGTAAGATAGCCATAGAACAGTTCCCTTAAAGGAACAGAATGAACGGAATGATTAGAACAGCCCATTCTGGAAAAGCCACCCCACCATACGTCTTACTATCTCCAAATAGGTGTTATATAAATAAACTAAATACGAACAACTCAACTTGTGACCGTCGACCTAAGCCTGGTGCACACGGGCAACTCCTGCGCCCCAAACACAAAGACCCTTGTTTTTAAGAAATTGTTGCCTGTGTGTGCTACTCGGAGACAAAATTATATAGGATTGTTGGCGAAATTATACGATCTTTGGAAAATAGCTAGAGTCGCCGCAATATTCAAGTCTGGGATAAGATGCGATAGCAATAACTACAGACCTATCTCAGTGCTTTCAATTTTCTCAAGAGTATTGGAAAAAATTGTGCACGATCAGTTACATGAGTTTCTCAAGGCAAATGGCATCTTAACTAATAACCAATATGCATTTCGGAAACTCTATTCCACGATCATGTCTTTGATAAATAGTACTGAGCACTGGCTTGAAAATGCGGATAGTCGGAAGCTGAATATGACAGTATTTCTGGACCTGAAAAAAGCCTTTGATACGGTTGATCACAAAATATTGATAGATAAATTGTTCAAATATGGTATCAAAGGAAAAGAAAGAGAATGGTTCAAGTCATACTTAACTGGACGACAGCAGTTTTGTTCCGTAAATGGTCAAAGGTCAAAGACCGAGGAAGTTCTGTGTGGTATTCCTCAGGGGTCATGCTTAGGTCCCCTTCTTTTCATTGTGTACCTCAATGACTTTGAGGGTTGCTTGGAGTTCTCAAAAGCAAACATGTATGCTGATGATACACACACAACAATTGCATCTAATGACATAGAAGAGCTCGTACGCATGACAAAGAAAGAGCTGTTAAATATCAGTGACTGGTTGAGGGTAAATAAACTAAGTGCAAACCCGAAAAAAACTGAATTTATGGTTATTGGTCATCAACGAAGAATAAATGAAATTGACGACCTCCCTCCACTCGAACTCAACGATTCCGAAATAAAACGTGTGGAAAAAACCAAGTCTCTAGGTGTCATTATCGATGAAGGGCTGAAATGGAAGGATCAATATAAATCACTGACAGGAAAGTTAGCAGGTGGTTTATCATCTTTAAAAAAACTTAAAGATGTTCTTCCACAATCAAAATTATGTGATGTATATCACGCTCTCTTTGAGAGTCACCTACGCTACGGAAACGTAGTATGGGGTAGCATCTCTTCATCTGAACTCCAAGCACTTCAACGTCTCCAAAACAGAGCCTTATCAATTATGGAGCGCGCAAGATTTAAGGACCCGTGGCCTAAAAAATGGTTAAGCGTTAAGAATCTTATTCGCTTTGATCGCTGTGTTATGGTATATAAGATTGTAAACAAACAATGCCCTGAAAGCCTGTGGAATATGTTCCAACAGAGATGCTCTATATCACATTATAATACGAGGAATTATAGGGATCTCCATATTCCCAATCTAAACCTTGAATTCACTAAAAAAGGGTTTCATTACTCGGGCATTAAGGTTTGGAACGATATTCCAGTTAATATCAGAGAACTGTCATCCCTGCACCTATTTAAAATTCATCTGAAAAGGCATTTGATGAGCCTTGATAATTAATTCAAGCCCCCTCAAGAACGACTCCCTGGAAGATCAGATTAATTAATTAATATTTTATATTCTTAGTTTTAGATTTTTACGTTGTATTTTACTGAAGGGATATCGTTGTTTGAATGAATTATATATATATACGTATTAAATCTGGAAAACTGATTTAAAAAACACGCTAAATATTCCGAAAATAGTCCTTGATTGCATAAAAATAAAAGTTCGCCTGTCTGCTTCCAGGGTACAATGTTTCAGACCATATCATTCAAATTTTGATGAGAAGATTTGATCGCACTGGAACTGGCGAAGTCCGATTCGATGATTTTATCCAGCTATGCACGGTTCTGAGAGTAAGGCTTTCTTTCTTTAATATATTTTGTATCCTTTATTGTTTTATATTGTATATGTTCCAATGTATGTACTAGTTCTTAACAACTCCTTTTAGAATGATTGGCTTGAAGTGTAAAACACCTCTTTAAGTACACAAAATTATTACTTAAGATTAGACGAAGCTTGCTAGGTTAAAAACGAAGAATTAGTACTGAACTTGTTATTGGCGCTTTCATCCTAGTTCTGTCTACATTATAGCTTTATAGCGTATGAATGCTTCGGGAAAATGATTGTATCAAAACCAGTAAGGATTTTGAGTAGTATATTATTGCCTATCTTTGGAAACATTCTGGAAGAAGTATCTGGTAATAGACTAACTGAACCGTCGAGAGGAGTGGGGTTACCGGGGTAGATTCCTGGTGTCCGGACCAAATGGGGGCACGGGAGAATGCTGCCGATATTGAATAATCTTAATCAAGACGCTTGTTATACGCTTGATTGTTGGTGAAGAGTGTTTCGCAAAGATTTTATTGCAGTTGATTCAGTTGCTCTATGGCTCTGCATACATTTATTTTCAAAAGACACTGTGATTTCAGTTCTCAGTTGATTTACCCTCTTCCATGACCTTTCTTAAAGCAATTCTCCTCCGATGAAGCTCAGTTTTATGTACTCAGTATATTTTTATTATGATTTTAAGTTTTTTGAGTGAGATGTGGGAAAATTTGAGTGAAATTCCACGAGTAAAACAGTTTAGGTATGTCATTGTATTGTTACCCACATAAGAGATAACGTTTATCCTGAGATGCAAATACTTGATATTGTGGAACCAGCTGGCATTGAAGGAGAGAATGCAAGGGTGTCCACGACCATTTGTTGTCAGAACTGTGTAAATAAGTTGCCAAAGACAAGTCAGTTTAATGGTGTAGTAAGAGTTAGTCCAGTATGAATCCCCCAAGTAATCACACTGCGATGTTGACTATGATCTGTTTTTCTCTATAAGCACAGAAATGGAGAAACGAATGGAGATACGATAGCTTGCAGTTAGTCCAGCCAGAGAAACGCTATAGTGTGTAACCTACAGGCTTTTCTCATACTATAATGAAGCCTTGACAGACAGCAGTAGCTTCACCTATCAGTCGGGATAACATACCAAAGTGTTTAAACTATATTGTAATGAAGCATGATTAGTCAACCTCAATTAATTATGTCTGTTGTCGCTTACATTCTTCCCATCACGTGCTACCCCATTTTGTGTTTACCTTGTTAGGTAACTGATAGTGACATAGAATTTCTTTACGTAATAGTTACACTCTTATCTGTTTTAACATTTTCTTGTGAGCGCTCTTTGGCTGTAGTATTGGGACAACTAAGCACTGCAAATTAAAATATCGTTTTTCGACTCATCTATTCATTAGTTCTGAATATTGACGTATGATCAAATCAAGACATGACATTGCTTCTATTTACCTTCCTCCCAATACGTAAAGTCCTTTCTTGTGTTGCATTTCTTTCTATCTTCTTCAAATAGATTTGGACTTCATTGGAGATAATATGTATCTAACCAAAAAATCCTTATCATTCATATCTCTCTTTTGCCATTTGTTAGTTGTCCTTTGTATCTTATAAGCAGTATGTTTTTCAGATGTTGACTGATGGTTTTCAACGTCACGACAGAAATATGAACGGATGGGTTGATCTAGACTATGAGCAATTTCTCACTCTGGTTTTCAGCCTTCGCCACTGACAACGGATTGCAACTCAGTATGATATTCGCTTCCTATGCTGAAATTCTAGCCGTTATAGCAAATAGAAAAGTTCTTACGTGTAAATGCCACATTTTAACGAAACGTACGTTCGCTAAACTAACGTGTCTTTAGGTGCATGAAAGAGTGTAGAGAATGCTCTTTGATTTAAGGCCCTTCTATGAGCAATTTTGGTAGTTTAGCATTCGCAACTTATTCGATAGATCGTAGAGCACTTTTGCAGCGACACTTATCCTCTCAGTTCAAAGTAGATATAAGTTAATTGCATCGATTGTTGCCAGCTTTGCTTTTGTGCAGTTTATGTCTGATAACAACAAATAGTATTTGTACGATTTAGGATTCAATAGGATTTTAGTATTAGCATGAAGGGGGGTGTGACCGAGACTTCAATAGGATTTTACTGTTGGTGTGAAGGGAGGGGTTTAGCCTAGGTGCGAAACACATGTGTATTATCAGTTTCTTTGCGAGAGTACTTTAAGCAGAATCGCATCTTTGGTAATTGAACAACATTTCTTGTCACAAACTGCTGTTGGGTAACACAGGGTTTAGGTATTGTCAAGTTCACTTGTTTTGATTTTTGAAGAATATCTGCCGAAAATTACTCCTAATATACTTGATATGCTAAACTTATCGAAGTCACATGTCCTTAGCAACAGCTTCGTATTGGACTTTGTACAAAATATTACGAAGTAATTTAAAGGTAATGATCTTGCAAAGATGATAGGGTTGCTATGAGCAATTGACAACATGCCTACCGTACCCTGCAAGTCCACATGAATTCTGATTTCGGTAAACAATTAACCTGGAAATGTCTTCCGGAGAAAGAGAAGTGATAATATACTTCATCAGTACCTGAGGTTTGTAGATCCTAGGTTGGGTAAATAAGTGGTATGTTTGCCGAAAGTATAAAATAGGTTTGCCAATTTCCATGTTCCAGTTCCTAGAATCGTCTCACTCTTTACCAATATGCCTACTGCTCGATTTCAGGGGGCACTTTCCCCGCCCACACCCCCATAAATCAGCTACTGCTTCCTATGTAGATATATGTACGCTTTAATGCACTTTAAATAACTTTAGGTAATAAAATGCAGTAATAAAGATTTTAATGTCTCTTTAAGTACGTGAATTTCGTAGTATTTTTGTAAATCTTGTAGTATCAATAAAATAATAATTTAAATGGGTTTCAAGAATATTTAATTCTTTGGTGGTATAGCTCTCATTCTTTTCAGATTTATGGACTGTTTCAGGGTTATAGAAATCATTGAAATGAATTAAAATGAAGAAAATTAACAGGCTGTCGTCGGTAGCAACTATTATATAACGTTGTCGTTGCGGAAAGGTTGTGTGCTGGCTGACAAGAAAACAAATGCTCACTTTAAGATAAATTCGATTAGATTTTTTTGATTAAGTAGTCAATGTATCTATTGAAATTTATTAGCTTTCTTTTCGATTCGCAGGGGTCAGTCATTTATTACTCTGGGTACCGAGGTGGGCTAGCATTGGGGAGGGTATGAAAACTTTTCCCAGGACAATTGGAGAATTGTGGAGAAGTGGTGTGAAACTGTGGAGAATTCTTGAGAAATATGAAATCCTTTAAGGACAAAATCTAATGAAAACCAACTCAATTATTTGCAGAAGCCTATTGATTACTGTATTTATATGTATCTGACTGTCGCAGATTCTCCAATAGCAATTTTTTCTGATTTAGGTTTTCTGTGGTGCACTGTGTTACTGTAGTGCTCCTATTAGCATTCATCAGAGCTGTTTGTGCAAATGAAGTTTCAAGCATTAATCAACTTTTTCATGAAAACTTTTCTATGCCTTATCCAAAGAACTCACCCCACTACCCACAGTTATAAACGACTGACCCCTTACAGAAGAGCAGAAATGCCGTACGGACGGGCAGAAGCAAATAGGGAAGATAGGGGTTTGTGAGGTGGGCAAAGCGCCAGAAAATTTTGTTGAATCACACTCTGTAGATTCTAGTAAAACGCCTTTTCTCAATTTACAGATACCGTGAATCCTCGAATTAGCCCCCTGGGGGCTTATTTATTTTTGCTGCTTTTTGGGTGTGGGCTTATTCGAGGGGGGGTTTATAAAATTATTTTACATGTCGTATAAAAAGCTCATTGCCAAAGCTCCTTTTCTCCATACTACTACAAGAACAGTCTATATTTAAGCATTAGTCTTTATTACAGTCTTCATCATCACCTATGGTGGGGGCTTATTTGAGGGGGGGGGCTAATTCGAGGATTTACGGTACACCCATTTCTAAAGAGATAAGCGGAGGTAAGAACTGATGAAATCACTTATATGCCAGTAAGATACGTCGATATCTTGATTATTTTACATCGAACTGTCTATTTTCCACGTTTTTTGACAAAAACAATTGCAGTTTAACCAGTGTAGGGGGAAATGTGGAGCAACATCGAATAGCTGCTCAGGCAATGCCCCCAGTGCAGCTTCGTGCCTGATAACAATGAGTCCACTTGAGTCCCGCCACTGATCCCTATCCATTGTCTATCATTGGTCTCCAACTCCTGCAGTGCGCTGTCTCCAAAGCTAACATTCACAACCACAACGAGGCACTTGTGTCTCATGGTCGAAGAAGCAGTCTATCGTATAGTTGTTATTGACAGGTTAAACAATTGAGACAAGTATGTTCATGCGTAATAGTAATAAGTTTGCCCACCGAAGCCTGAACGTCATTAGTAATTCGTCAGGTACTACTGGGAGAGCTGTTTGTTTGCAGACATCATCATACGCGCCATTGGATGACAGGGGCGTATCAACTAGGACGGGAAATAAGTCGACAGGAAGAGGTTTATCAACAACACTCAACATGAGTAGCAAGCTTCTAACATTGGATACTCTCAACCCTAACATAAAAAATGTCGAGTATGCAGTCAGGGGGCCAATCGTCCAGTTGGCCTCTGAACTAGAAAAGGAGTTGGAACAGGTGAGTTGAAGTTATTGCCTATGTACTCTAAATGTCTGTTATTTTATCATTTATATTGCTTAGTAATAGTATATTCGTCATTTATATGCCGTAGTATTGCACAACATAACACGTGGGATTCTTGCATCCATGCGTATACATTTGACGCTCGTCTCCTAATGTCCATGCTCTGTACTATTCAATTAATCGCCATTTGAAGTTCTTAGAGCGTAACTTGTCTCATGTGATAAGTATGCAAAACAACAAAGCAATCATGTGCACGAGTGGTAGCGATATTCTTTTATAGGAAGAAAGGCAGTCGAACATATGAGGCCACTAACTCGTGGAATGGTGAATGAATGGGGAACACTATGTAAATTTCAAGCACAAGTTGATATTGTTGTTGACATAAATGATTACCGTTTTATGGGTGAACAGTATGCAAGTTGTTCCGTGGACATCAGGTTCAGTTTGTGATTATTGCCAATAAGTGATTAAGTATTGGTCTAGACTTGAGGAAGATCCTTAGTTCCTTTTATCCACATAGAATATCTGCACCAAATATCTAGCCAGAAAGGATACACGCTTTTTTATAAGGAACCCCTTTGTAAGGAACCTACACGCATTTTTTTTATAAGCAACTGCTTTATAAGCAAGGCAGTACTCGGCTAGGCAAAAAGTTAAGCAATTTTAGTACTGGATTGAAGACTGCTAAGCAATTTGAAAAATGTGTGAATGGAGCTTTGGGCAGATCGCCAACTAACTTTGGAAAGAGCTATTATCTTGATTAGAAATATTACATTTGGTTGAGTTGGTGTTCATGAATAAAAAGTGCAAACAAAATCTATCGTTAATTTTTTTATTTATCTTTAATTTATCGTGCCTTCTGACATGTATATAGCCCTATATTTACCTTTTTCTAATCTATTTTCAAAAAACACGAACAAAAAGTTAAGCAACTGCTAAGCAATTTTGAGTACTCAAATTTGCCTTCCAGCTAAGCAATTTTTAGTACTGAGCCCAAGTTGAAATTGTTTATAAAAAAAATGCGTGTACATGTAGAATGCCAAAATATTTAAAGAACTTGTACTACTACAGGAAAATTCCTTAAAGATCTTTTCAATTTGAAAAATTTTTATAACAGCAAACAATCAAGAATCAGAAAGCCAGTTCCATTCATTTGCAGCCAAAACCAACATAGTTTGTTTGCTATGCTTGTGTCAAGTGTTTAATTTTTCAGTGGTCTTAAAAGTTATAGCCAGAACTAAAGGCAAAATTCAGAACTTCAATGTTTGCTTGTGTCTTTACCATATGTATGGCACTAAATGTTAAGTGAAAATTAGGGAACTATTAAGGAACTTTTAGTACTACAATTTGACTATTGGAGCCCCAGAAATAAGGAACTAGGCCTTGAGCTAGGTTCCTTCTAAAAAAAGTGTGAATTCTTGATACTTTTGAGATAGCTCTCAGAGAGCATTGTTCAAATTCAGTTCAGCAGAGTTTTTGTTTAAAAATTTCCTTTTCACCAGTTAGGCTTTTCAAGACATAGTAGTCCATTGTGATAAGATAAATATTTTGGGTAAATGTTGCTAGCTTGTTTTTGGTTTGTAAGCTTCACATTTCAGTTACACTTACCCTGGCCAAACTTTTATAAAATATTCATTTATATGTTGATATTTTCCAGTATTTTTATGACATGTAGATTGTACTCAGAACATAATGTCATGTTGCAGGGTGTAAAGAAGCCTTTTGAAAATGTTGTGAAGGCAAACATTGGTGACTGCCATGCTGTTGGACAAAAACCTATCACTTTCATTAGGCAGGTGTGTATTATCTCAATAATTAAAGAAGTTAGATGGAAATTTCACTTGACTGTTACCTGATCTTATTTAGATGTTGAACCTTGGGCTGAACAGGGAGCAAAGATTTCCATGCCTATTGAAAAAGTCACTTGACCTTAGCAAATAGTGCTGCCACATCATTTCCTTTGAATGTAGGATTCACAATGGTTCCAGTTCCATTGTAGTTCTTCTATGCACTCTTAAACTGAACAGTGGTTTCCTATTGGCCAAAACCAATAACCAGAGCTGTGCCAACTAAGATATGCGGGGGCATTAGGCCCCCAATGTCTAAAAAACCATAAGGGAGTTACTCATGTAGCAGGGAATTTAGCATGCATTAGGAATTTTGACCCGATTTTAGCCTGTAATTTATTTAGTCTATTGGCTATGGTTGATCATAATCAATTCATTTCTCAGGATATGACTTGCTGTTGCTTGCAACTACTATCATGTGTTCCTTGTGTTCTAGAATATACAGTTGGTCAAAAATGAAACAGTTAGTCACTTTTTCTGGACACCCCCCATAAGCAAAATCATCTAAGTACATCTTTGCCAGCAACACATCATTTACATTACTCCTGCTGCCATATGAGGTTGGGTCCACATGAGGTTAAACACTTCCTTACTAAATGAGGATGCCTCAAGTATGAGTCAAAGCATTTTATTAGTGGAATAATCCCAGCTGTTTTTGTAGCAGCTGACTGGACTATGCCATATTCCATAGATGTATCAAAGTGATTTTCAAGGAAGCAGTGATTGCTCTCTTTGCCATGGTTCTGGTCTTCTGAGTCCATCAGATTCTAGCTAGTTAGCTAGTGATTTAATTGTTGGTTGTTGAGTCACATGCAGATATTTCTTTATTGCAGCGTAGGTTTACTGTATTCATTTGCTACCATTTAATCTGTGCAGAATTGCAAATAACCAGGATGGAAATTTGCTTACTTCTTATATAGCTGTCTCCTCGTGATAGTTTCTGGCTTTGATAAATTTGCATTTCTAATATGGACTAATTCCTATTCTAGTTTTTCATTTCATTGTACTTTGCATTTCTACATCAATATTATTCTCTCAAGGTGTTGTCAGCATGCTTATGTCCAGACCTAATAGAGCAAGGAGTTTTCCCAAGAGATATCAATGAGAGAGCAAGGAGAATACTGAAAGGTACCAAAATGAGCTTAGGGTGCTATAGTGAATCTCAAGGGATTGAATTTGTGAGAGAAAGTGTGGCCTCATATATTGAGAAGAGAGATGGCTATCCTGCAGATAAGAATACAATTTTCCTTACAAATGGTGCCAGTACTTCTGTAAAGGTAGGTTTATAAGAAGATTATTGCAATTTATTTGACTTTCTCCAAACACCTTTTAGATGTAGTGCATCCTATGTGATGTATGGTTTGATTTGGTATTTCTCTAGAGGAGATATTTTTATGGGGGAAGGTCTTTTTAGTGTCTATTTTGTCATGAATATAGATATCAGGTTTGTTCAGTCAATGTTGTTTGCTAGTGGAATTGGCTTTGTTTTTCTGTATGAGCATTGTCAGTTAACAGTTGTATAGATACCCACCATAAAACCTTGTGCAGTTTAGAAAAGCATCTACCTTGATGTTAATTAAGTTAGAATTCTATTAAATATAGTTTGTACATTATCATGTTTCTGAAATCTAATGCACTGAGTTTAGATCAGACCTCTAATGCCAACCTTAAAATATCCAAATTTTATGAGCCTAATAAACGTAAGTAAACCTTTGCTAGTTAGCTGCTCAAGGCATTTTCAATTCCTTGTATGATCCCTTGATTTATGAATAGAAATTATTTTATGGCTTTTGGGTATGTATATACCTGATATTATTTATTTTTTGAGCTTTACAGAATCCTATGTTTCTTTTTTGTAATTGGCTAGAAATTTATTTTTTCTTAATCTTGACCATTGCAATCTCCAGTTACTGTGACACCTTTATTCTCAATATTAATCCACATTACTGTATCCATAGCTTTTACTGCAATGTTTTATCTCAAATAAAGACATTGCTGGTGTTATGATTCCAATACCTCAATACCCTTTGTATTCTGCAACTATCTCTGAATATGGCATGCATCAGGTAATCATTTTTGTGTAGTTTTTGTCTCTCTAGTCTGATTTTTGGATCAAAATGTTTTTGTTATTATGATATATATTTATTGTCATTGTGTTTAGTTGCATTTGTGCTGCATATGGAATAGACTGATGAAAAATGAAACATACGCAGGCCTTGCCTTGAGCAAAACAAGGGTGCTATAAAAATTAGCAGCTTGAATAATTTAGGGATTCTCTTTTGCACCCCTTCTAAGATTGCATACTTATGACCTAAAGTATTTGAAGCTCAATAAATCATGCTCCATGCATATCTTTAGGTGCACTTTAGATGCCCATGCTTGATCAATTACCTTTCTGAGCAAGGCCTGCATACATATTTCCTTTCAATTTTTGTCAGGTTGGACTAAGCAACATGATGCCATATTGGTTTCAGAGTTTTATATGATACTTTCCAAGGAAGTTGTGATTTGCAATATACCTTGAGTAGGTTGGATTTACCCAGATTTATATGCAAGGATGGTTACATACCCCCTCCACAACAATGTACTTGTAGTCAGTAAATTCCTAACCCATTGGGTAGGAGGGTATGCTGGCTTGGTATTCCAGCTTTTAATGACTAGACCAGACAGAACTTGGTATTCCAGCTTACAAGATTTTTTTCAGGTCTGTCAATATGCACATATTGTAAATATATGGAGAAAAGTTTATAGTTTATTCATTTATATTAGTAAGCATTAAAATGTTGTTTCTTAACTGTAGAAACAGACCTCCCTATTTATATAGAAACTCCACAGTACTAGGAAAGGTATGGCACTGCAGGCTTTTCAATGAGTAAATTAGACGCGCGCTGCCAATTGTGCGCGTGGGATCGTTTGCGCGCGCTAAGCAATCAATTGCTAGAGCCTTCCTTAGTACTTGGATGTATATTTTTCATAAAGTTGGCGCGAGCGACAAATCGAGCACGTGAACTGAGCTGGGCGCGTGCCTGCGCGCTCGTGCGCGATCGTGCGCGTCTCATTGCATGGCCTGCACTGAAAACTTTCCTTCCACACCCCCTCAAAAATCATCCACAATCTGCCCCTGAGAAATCACCATCTATCCATTCCTTGGCAATAGGGTATGAATGTGCAATAACAGGCTATTATCTCAGAGATGTAATCCACGCTTTGCTCTCTTTTACAAGATTGGCTACTATCTTAATGAAAGTGAAAACTGGAAACTTGACATATCTGAACTTAAGAGGAGCTTGGAAGAAGCAAAACAGCACTGTAGACCAAAGGTTCTTTGTGTGATCAACCCTGGTAACCCAACAGGTCAAGTCTTGCCATACAATAATATAAAAGAGATCATAGAATTTTGCATGGAAGAGAACCTGTTCTTGCTAGCAGATGAGGTGTATCAAGATAATATTTATGGCACTGAAAAGTTCCATTCCTTCAAGAAAGTTCTGCGAGACATGGGCTCGAAAGGTAGTGAATTTGAGATGGCATCATTTCATTCAGTTTCCAAAGGCTACATGGGAGAGTAAGTTTATGTTTATTGTTCACATGCTTTCTGGCTTTCTAGCAAATCAGTTTATATTTATGAAGCTGAGGTTGAATTGAAGATTATGTATATGTACTTAAAAGTAGCAGCTTTTATCTCTGAATTTTGTCTATTTCTGATAAATTCCTGTTGTCAAAATGCAAAAAAGCTTAGTGTTTTCTTACCATAATACTATCACCTTTTTCAGCTCACCTTTATGAAGACTTTTGGCTATTATATGCACCCTTTTTCTTAGATGTGGTCTAAGAGGTGGATATGTTGAAGTTGTTGGACTTCAGAATGAGGTTATGATAGAATTGAAGAAGTTGCAATCAGCCCAGTTGTGTTCAAATACTGTTGGTCAGATTGTCGTTGATTGCATTACAAATCCACCAAAACCTGGGGATGAGTCTTATGAGCTATTTATGCATGTATGTCTTCATCTTTATGAAACCACTTACAACCTGGCATTTATATTCTTATGTGAAAAGTCTGTTGGTACTACAGAACTTCACTATATCTAAAGCAATGTTCCCGCTTTTTTGTGCTATAGTTATATTCTTATCTTTGTGACATTACTTCGAGTCTGGTACCAATTTCTTTACTTGATTTCCATTTGTTTTGCAAATACCCTCCTAGTTACTAAACAATACTGACATGGCCATTCATCTTGCAAAGTATTGGTAAGATACAGGTACAATAATGCAGCATTTCCCAACCTTTTAATGCATGCCTTATATTTTACATTAAAATACTTACATGGCAGACCATCCCAAACAATGTCTCACCCAAAGAATCACAAATTTGTGAGCTGTTTTAGAAGCAGGAGGTAGATACACAGGCTGATTTAAAAATCGTTCCACCTAGTGTTAGCACATTGCTTCTTCCTGTCTCTGCTTTGCTGACATAAATAGATGTACAGAAACATTGCTTCCATTAAATAATTTCTTCAACCAATCAGGTGAAATGGTACATTGTTATGCCATAACTGGTGATCTCTCATGCCACATTTAGGTGTCATGGCACAGTGGTTGGCAAACACTCTATTAACTTTTCTTAGGATTTTTAACAGAAGTGTTATTAAAATTTCAAGACTCACATAGCCACCTATGAAGTCAACCCCATAATGGTAGTAATATCTTGAAAAATATCCTTTATAAACCATAAACCATAGTTTTGCAATGTGTTGATATTGCAAAGCATAATTTAAACTTTAGGTAGGAATTTTTCTACCAGAATGTCTAGTGATGTAGTTTTTGCAGTTCTCCACTTGTTTGGTGAAGTTACTCCATTTTTGCTAGCTCTTTTACCCCACATTTCTTGCCCCCTTTGTACTCAGTCAAATTTGTAGCCTATGACTTTTTATTCAGTCAGTCTACCACATACTTTGTCAGTGAGCTAGTCAGCCATTAGGTGACAATCAAGGGACTTCTAAACCTCTACTATTTATGATGGCATTGACTTTATCTGTGCTTTTGTGTGTGCCAAGCATTAAGGCTGCGCAGCTCCTAGTCTTTGCTATTGATCAATTTCACTTCTGAGAGTTCTATGCTTTATAACTCTTTTCATACAGGAAAAGACTGGTGTTTTAGAGTCATTAAAAACACGTGGCAAGATGGTTTATGAAATACTCAATTCCATAGAAGGTGTTTCCTGTAATGAAGTTATGGGTGCAATGTATGCTTTCCCTAGAATTAATCTTCCAAAGAAAGCTATTGAGAAGGCAGAGGTAAGAATTTGTTTTTGTATTCCTTTTAGATTTGTGAATAGATATCAGTGGATTTCACAAATTGCTGCTACTCTGCAGTGATACCAAGTTAGCATTTTGCAGATAGAAATTATTGTTTAATAATTATCATACTAGCAACTTTATGCAATATTTGTGTTTATAAATGAAAGCAACAACAAGTAGTATCACAGGATGAAGTGGAAAAAATAACCAAGTTCATGAAATTTTAAATTATCATTGGCACATCCATTGTTGTTACTGACTAGACCATTTAGTGCTTTCCATTTTTGTTGACCCCTAAAAGCTCTCTTGTTGCTTTGCTTCTTAAATTTATACTAAAGCTGTGCTTTCCGGGTCATACTTCAATATTTGTGTTGTTTACAAATTTAGTTTCTCCTGAGGCTGATCTCTGACAATTAATAGTCAACCAGAGCTTATTGGGTTGTATTATGAAGCATCAATTCCAACTATCTGACTTTCAACTTACTTTGCAATGATTAATAAATAAGGAGTGTTCATAATAATTCCTGTGAGTTTTTCTGACAGACAGACCTTATGTAGACCCCCATTGTTTACTTTTGCAGTTATCTCCAATGCCATTCAAAGCAGCCAATTTCATTAATGGAAACATTCATACAAACCCAAGTCTTTCACCATTTCAAAACTGTTACATGTGTTGCGATTATAAGTATCCATAATTCCTATTGAATACCAGAACTAGTATCAAATTGGGAAACCTCAAAGCTCCCCTGTATGATAAAACCCCCACTTATTGGATTGTAATGAAAATTGTCACCCCCTGAATTATTTAGACTCTCCTATTAAGCACCTGGGAGCAGACCTCATAAAAGACAAATGGTAAGTACATACTCTGGCCACATAGAGACCTTACTTCATGGCAGATTTCTAACATCAAAATACTTTATGCATTGAGAGGGCCATATATGTTTATACATTCAGAGCAGAAAGTTCTTTCATCTTGATGAGGACTTTCTTTCTGTGTATTGTAATATTAAATTTTTATTCAGGTACTGCCTCCTTTCAAAAAGCATTTAAATTATCTGCATATTAGAATAGTCAAGAAATTCTGTTTTTTCTGTTTTAGTCAATTGGTGAAAAACCAGACTTCTTCTATTGCAAGAACTTGTTGCTTGAAGCAGGCCTGTGTGTTGTCCCCGGGAGTGGATTTGGACAGCAAGAAGGAACTTTTCACTTCAGGTAGCTTGTGTATACATGCAGTGTATAAATGTATTATGTATTTGTGCCTAAATAAACTTTTTTACAGCCTTTGAATAGTTGCCTTGGTTGAACAGTTGACTTCTGTATATGAGAGAATTGTCCCAATACATGCTAAAATTCCAACTAATTTACCTCATGCACTCAGTCCCTCTTGCCCCCTCTGTCTCCCCTCTTGCCCCTCTTTCTCCCCTCTTGCCCCTCTTTCTCCCCTCTTTCTCCCCTCTTGCCCCCTGAAGCCACCACTGTGTCTTGAGTCTTTTTACGACAGACAGCAAAGGAATTGTAACTTATTTTTACCTGCTGCACTGAAATCTTCAAGACATTGCCACATCAATTTCCATATTACTCCTCATCTTTTCATGAGCATTTATTTTCACAGGATGACCATTCTTCCACCTGTGGAGCAAATCAAATCGTTCCTTGAAAGATTCAAAGCTTTTCATGTGAAGTTCTTAGAGACTTACTCTTAATCTCTTATGAATCGCACGCAGATAGAGCCAAAAATGTAAGTCAAATGCTGAATTTGCAATTGCTATATATATTTCTGTGACAGATCTGATAGATTTTAAATATTTACAGTATACTAAAAGGTCATTCTATTGGTAATATATTTGCAGTTTTAGGGATTTTTCTAATCTTTCTTGCTTTGTCATTCCTCCTTAGGTTTTGAATTTCGTACTGTTATTAAGGTTGCCAGAAGTTTTCCCTTGTAACTTCCACCTTCATTCCTGGCTCTTCTCTTTGAATAAACAGTCTGCTTGAAAGCATAGCAATTAGTTTAAGCATGTGACTTTTGCGAGAAAATGCGTACATTCCATTTGTTTCTTAGCGTTTTGTTACTTGCTGGATTTGCCGACTTAATTTCAGATGAGACTACCAGTTCCTGTCTGGCAATTTGCAAAGAAACTATCTAGACGACCATTTGATATATGGCCCACAGTGAAGCACGAGGTGAAGCAGCGTGTTTGTTTAGGATAACAAGAGAAATAGGCGAGCTTACCCATACGTCCATATCAATCTCTTTTATTTAATATGCCAACCAGACTCAGCTACCAAATTGTCAGTACTCAAACTGCATTCTGTCCTAAGATGTCCTACGGTAGGATCCTGCCAAGCCCATAAGACTAGGGTCTCTTCAGTCGATTGAAAATATGCTAGACACTGGTCTAAAAGAAGTTCTTGTAGGCGCAGGAGTCGTGTACTTCCCAGGGGAATTAAGGCCAAACACTCTTGGAAAGTAAAGGTTGATACTTACTATCCCTTGAGGAAATATCGAGCTGGCAGTTTGGAATTAAGTGTTTTAGCATGTGTTACGATTTCATTGGCTTCTTGTTTGTTTTGAATTTGAGTTTTGCCTATTGCGATTAGCAGGCTATGCAAATATAATAGATGTTTGGACATCATATGTTTACTGTATGAGCAGAATACAAGTTATTGTACATCTATAAATGTGCAACGTGATTAGTTCATCGGTAGCTTAATTGAAAACCTACAGTAATACATTATAATTGAACTGTGCCTGTTTCATGTGGGAATTATTAAAAATGAAAGTTTCGAAATGAAATGCATGTCTTATTTAGTAGTTGCATGAGAAACATCCTGCTATGCAATATTTGATTTTGGAAGATAAATGTCTCTATTCTCTCAGTGATGTCTCTATCTAGACTGCTTACATCAAGATTTTCAGCGAAGAGATCCACAGACTTTTGCTTAACTCCTTCTATAACACCATATTGAAAGGAAACTCCAAAAATGCGTTTGGAATTAGTATAATCTTTCTCCACTCTTTTTTAAGCTAACCCTGTATAACCTCAGATCCTCTGAGTACACACCGTGAGACTGTTCAACGCAACTTTGTGTTAGTTAACTATAGTGAACTCGTTAGATAACATTTCCAAGAAGGATCAGCGAGTCATAAAGTCAAGACTGCGACTCATCTTCTAGATATTAAATAGTTTGAATTCTAAACCTAATAGCTCAGTATTCAAGAGGCGTATCTTCTAGTAGAACGTGGTCTACTGTATTATCGAGGCTCAATTTGAGAGGTACTTTTGAGAGGTATTCCAACATCTCTTACTGTTAACGAAATTTCATGAGGAATGTTGTCTCCAGTGTGAGATTATATAATATGAGTGCAAGATAACATCTTGTGCTCAATTAATTTTTACTCATAAACTGTTATCTTCAATTGAGTAAACTAGTAATAACTGTAAAAAACATCTGTTTAAAAGCCAAATTCGTACTGAATACTATCACATATATAGACAGTTTAAACTATCACTGAAAGTGGCGTTACTCGCTGGAAGTTGTTGGGATCATTGGCAGTTACAAAAATCGTTGCTACGAGTAACACCCCCAAACCAAACCGCTTTGCAATCCGTTCATTCACCCTTGCGAAGCAAGTTGCCATGAAAAATATCACTGTGAAACACTAGTTTAGCAACAGTAATGATTTTGCCAATCTGTGTATACCTGAATAGTACAATAAACCCCAATCAGAAAAATAGTATTTCTATTTTAACATTCATAAAATGGAGAAATCCCGCCTACACGTAACTCAAAATTCTCCTGGTAGCTTATATAAACCTAAATGATTTAACATGTTCCGAGTGTCCTCCATATCGGTGAGAAAGAAGTATAACCATCGAAGTCTAGCTTTGACTTGATAGACTTAAGGCTGATATTTCTGAAACGAATTTTGAACAATACATTTATAGGTTGAAGATCGAGCTGGGACACCACTAAACTCAGGCTTTTGCAACAACACGCACTGTTCTTGTCTGGGGATATTCGCTACGCTCTTCGTCTAATGGGCCGATTTTTGCCAAACAACACCTGGCAAATGGAAGAATATGAGCGACTTGAATCCTGAACTTCTTGTTCCATATGATGTAAACAATAGGATTTGCGGCTGCATGTGCTGTTGTTGACCAACTGGCAAACAGGTAGGCCCCAGAGGAGATGACAGCATTCGGATTTATCAATTTCACTGCATTGATAATCACATAAGGTACCCAGCACAAACAGAACACTGATAATATAATGAAGACAATCAGTGTCGCACGGCCTTCGCGTTGCATGCTTCTTGCCTGCGCTTTCTTGCTCACTGTCATTGGCGTCTCCTTCCACTTGCTCAGCTGTTTGTGGTGCCGGCGCAACACGACGAAGACACTTGCGTAGCAGAAAAGCATAGTGGTAACAGGGAGAAGAAAACATGATAAAATGAGCAAGACAACAAAACCTTTCTCCTCTGTAAAGGAGAATTTGCACACGCTTGATCCTGGAGCCCAGGAATACGAACTCCATCCAAAGATAGGCATCATGCCAATGGCTAGTGACCACACCCAAATCATAGCAATCATTATGAAAGCTTGCTTGATAGATAGTCTATTTCGACCAGCATTCTTCACAGCACGATACCTATAAATAATGACAGATAATTTTCATTACAAACAAGACAATATACACACTTACAAGAACCAGTAAATTTTAGGTTTAGGCTGGCTGTTCTTAATTTTTCCAAAATTAAGACGAAAGATTTACGTTCATACAGATGTACCATCCTTGCCAAAAGTCTTAGCACACCATGTTAACACAGCAACTATTTTCGGCAGGCTAATATCAATACTTCATTGGAAAGCGTGTGCATCGTTGTCCAAAAACACATTTAACGACAGTGCTTCAGCCTTATAAAAAAACGTGTATTGTGCGTTGTACTATACTGTTCTTCACTTACTAATTGACGTAGAACACAATGAACAGCTCTGCAGTATATTGTACTGCACTGTATTTTACTGTACTGTACTATTCTCGTTATGAGCGCATTATTCATGGTGGTTTCTCAACGAACCATTATCATCCCAACTACCCACTATAAACGTTGGCATAATACTTCCTCTAGACGCTTTCTGGTAAACATATCACGTTATCTACAGTTCATGTGTCAGAGTAACGTTAAGATTTTGATACTTGACTTTAATCAGGGCCATTCAGAGATTAACTTCAATCAAAAATGCTCACAAGTAAGAAATCATATTTGTCCTAAAACTAGATACAAAGTATATATTGGTTTACAAAAATTCGACGTCTTCAAGTGAAGCTCAATATTGGTAATTGTGCAGAGCACGGCCAATTTATCGAGGCAGTAAAAATACAAAAGAACTGTCATTCAATCAAAGCAAATACTACAGTGAGTCTCTAAAAGAAAACGAACACACACGCTTTGTATATAAGAAACAAGTATTCAAGAAGCACGAGAATCAAATCAGGCGAATACCACGTAACATCTAATAGACAGACAAAGGCAGGCCTTTTATTAAACTGGAAGCAAACTCATCTTTAATGATAATTTACTTTGCTCATACTGTAACAGTAAAAGTTAATTTCATGAAATCAATTGAAATAATAACTTCCCGATTTGTTTTCAAAGAATATTAAGAAACATGTAAGAAATCTCTCAGGCTGGACGTAACAAGCTATTAAGACACATCTAGGCTGAGAGCAGAAAGTTTGTTTCTTACAGAAAAAATTGCGTAAGTGAATCAAATAGTCTACAAAGAGAAACTCAACAGTGAAATGCATAAACTACACAATACAGCGCACACACACACACACACACACACACACACACACACACACACACACACACACACACACACACACACACACACACACACACACACACACAAAGGTAAAGAAATATCTTAATATAAAGGTGTACGTGCACCTTAGCTAAAATACAGGTGTTCTGCGTTCAGCCAGTAACCTCAAAATAGGACTTTCAATCTATATCTTCATTCTACGTTTACTTCATGGCCACCAAACGCTTTGAATAACTGGTAATAGAACACCATAAACCTTCCTCTCTCTTCCACTCCTCTTTCTTCAAACAGATTATTGCCGTGTTCTCTCTGATGAGTGCCCCTTTCAACGAGCGCCTTCTCCCCACATATATGGTATCTTAAATTGAGTGCCCCCCCCCCGTTCGCTCATTAGAGAGAACGTTGCATATGAAGGTATATGGACGTTGCTTCTTGAACAATTCTATCGTATGTTAATCACAAATTTCCATATGATTGCTTTATGAGCATATGCAAAGGAATTCTAAGTTTGAAGATTATATGTCATTACTAAGCTGGAATGACGAACTTGAACCCTACAACATTTAAGAAAATCAATCGTATATTAGACAACAAACCTGTCAACGCTGATTGCAGCCATTGTCAGGATGCTCGCAGATCCAACATGCAGCGTGAACATTCCATTGAAATCACAGAAAACGTCTCCAAAAATCCAGGCATGCTCTACATTTATGCTTATGCAAAATGGCAGAACCAAGATGGACATCAGCAAGTCTATAATTGCTAGGTTTGCAAGAAATGAGTTCGTTACTTGAATATTCCGGATCAGCCGTTGTCGGTAGACGACAGAAAGGACGATGATGTTGCCAAAGAAGGTCAGAATCATCGTGATTAGAAAACCGACTACGACGAGTGTTGCTTGTGTATCTGTAATGGTGAATAGTGCTCTCGCCGCGCTTGAGGTGATCTTGGACGGGGATGCAGTTGAATTAGTGTAGTTCGCCATTCAGGATTCTGCAAAAGTCACTACACTGAAAAAGAACCTGAGTTTGAAGATTGCTACGGGATCTGTGCAGTAGTTGAGAACACTTTGAATGCCAAAACGCAGTAACAAAAATGGCACACAGGTCTCATGAATGATCTCCGTATAAGTCGCTACTCACTAAAAAATGGTTAATAGCTTCAGATCAGCTTAAACATCTCCAAGTCCCAAAGTCTCTAAACTTTAAATCACCTAATGTATACCATGGAACAACTGTGTAAATTTCTTGTTACAGTAAGTAACTACCATAAGGTTGATGCAGTAAATGATAATGAATCCCGTATTGTCTCGTGCCACAGAACCTTGAAACCTGTACTCTAGATAATTCAGACGAAAAACGATTCCTTGGTCGGCAACCTAGGAGCGAAATACATAAAAATAAAATCATCCATTGAAGAGGCATAGAAATGTATGGATATGAGGACTGCCATTGACGTCAGATCTTACACAAAAATCACTGCATGACTCAGCCAGTCCATATTTACTTTTTTGGTCCGCAAAAGTCATCTCTTTCTATTAATGATTAATAGGCTCAAATCAAAATTTTTATTCAGTTATACTGTGAAAGATCAGCAAACAAAGCTACATAGAGCTTATTTATTTAAACCTGATTATGGAAGGTTTTCTCAAACTAGACGAAAGCAGATAGGAAACAACCTATCGGAATTCTTTTTCATAATATTTTGAGGTGAATACTAATTTGACTATAAAGCCATAGAAAGTAAAATATGCACTAGACTCCTGTTGCGTCACGATATTCGCTAGATTCTCGATATAACATCTGTGCTGCCACTCAAAATCTTGCAAGTTTCGACTTTCGTCTTATTCAGCATTATTCAGTATAAATATATATATAAATATAAACATACATACATACATACATACATACATACATACATACATACACACACACACACACACACATATATATATATATATATATATATATATATATATATATATATATATATATATATATATATATATATATATATATATATATATTGATGAAGTAAAACTAAACGATAGAATGATGGATGAATAATAATCTATGAAAAAGATTACACATTGATGCACAAGATATGTTGCATGATACATTACGCTTGGAGTTCATAATTTTCTTGGTGAACAAAGATAAAGTAAAGTGTTAGTATGTTTTACTGTCTTTTTGGCCAAATCCAGCATGCTACTTGGTCTTTGCCCACCGTCATTAGCAAACGAAGTCATAAAATCCCCTCAGAATGTCTCAAGTGTATTGTACATGGATTCCACAATAAGAAACTTTCTTTATAAGAACAATAGCGGTCCTTTCTTAATGTACAGGTAGTCTGTACAAATGGCCTGACTACAGCAACATCCAAATTACTTTCGAAGAAGTGTATCATACATAGGTTGCAATTTATGCTTCTAAGTCTACATTAAATTTTCACCAAACGTAGAGCCATCGGCGACAACTTTACGTAGCACCTATGGCCGATAATACCGTGTTTTAAGGGGGGATAAAAGAGAAATAGAAATTTCAACAATAACATCACAAATGTCCCTAGAAGACCAGATGAAGTTCTGTGGCAGAAATATCGAATATAAATTGCCCAGCCCACCTAAATCAATGCCATTAGCTTCTCTACAACGAAACCAATCGTCGCAATACTAAATAGCTCCAGATTCAGATTCACATTTCATTTCTAACAAAAGCTTACGTACAATTTACAACGCATAGGCAACAACAGCTATTGAAGAATAATATAAAACTTAAACGTAACATGGAGAAAGTTAAAACTGTCTAACAAAAAAGAATGAGTGATAAAGATTGATAACAATGCAAGATTGATATGACTTCTAATACTTATATCATTTACTAACCATTTGAGACAGGACTCTGTCAGTATATGACAGAAGAACACAAAATGAATGGAAAAACTTACGGAAATTATATATCACCGAAGTTTAATGAAGGAAACCATTTGCATCACTGCTCAAGAGGCTCTTTGTGCAAAGGAAACTGTTTCGATGATCAGCAGCACATGTGTGATGGCTGTTCTGTCCACATGACCATCACACCACAATGCATCCCAATTCTAACATTGTGGGATTCAAAATCACATACCTTATATGACAAGCGCGCAGGACGTGGCTTCTACTAATTAAACATTGTCTCGTATTTCACCCTGACTCAAACTCGTTGGTCCCAAATTTCCAAGTTGCGCCTCAATTTAGCGTAGCAGATTCAATTAACTACACGAGAGGGATTCACTGCTGCTTTCATACCCTGTAGTCCCACAACAAGCTTGTTATAAATCTAACGCAAATAAGGAAAAAACCGAATGATGCTCCTGGTCATTATACAAACAAACACCAGCTTAAATGGTGTAGCCATTTCACTGTGAAAAGCTCATGAGTCTTTATACTGAAGAATGGTATAGGAAAATTCAATGGACACCGTGTATATGACGGCAAGATGAATCTTACAAGAAACAATGTCTCATATCGTAGGAAATGCTAGGCAAACAAAGCCAAAGGCAACACTTAAACTTGCGGATTCGACTATACCAAGAAATAATAAAAGGTTCTGAAATCGCGTTGAGTCTGAGTGAGTCATGATAATACATGTCTTTGCGACTAAACTTTTCAAGCCTATAGCAAATTGACTCATCTTTATGAGCTCTGAAGGTTCAAAGAAAGAACAAAGAAGGAACCACTGATCATTGCCTAATTCTAGTGAGCTGTGATAACCAATTTTTGCAGCAGTGATAAAATGGCTACGTGCAGTAATAAACAATAAATGTGTGCAATAATAAAGCTAGAAAACTCCTTAAAAGTACAACCACACGACATTCTGTGTTGTAAGTTCCTTTGACTGTAACCATTGCGATATTAATAAAAATCAGTGATCAATGCTCAATAAGTAACAATCACTAATCAATGTTCAATCAGTAACAATCACTAATCAATGTTCAATCAATATTGATAATATTGTTCATTCAATTAGCTTTGCAGAGAATTGGTGTCACTTATAATAAAATTGAAAACGAAGGGAGTGGTCAGACAGAAAAGGTTTCCTAAGGGCTCCGCCCTATATCCCATGTTTTCAGTAAAATGTATAGCAAGAAATTTTCTCTATACCTAGACATGCCACAGGTAGCAAATATTTAGAAGAAGGTAGCTTGTTGGATGTTTATACCTCACCTCAGAATAATAGGATGAATGCTGGGGGTCTTGATCATTAATCAAAGACCATAATTTTACCCTTGCTTCAACCCTACAATCTTACTCCAAATGAAAAATATGTAGGCAATGAATAATACTATAAAACTCAATGTAACTATTGGAAAAATGCCTGTAGTCAACAGAAATTGGTGAAATCGCTTGTGAAGTAGGAATGATTATTGAGTAGCTAGTTAGACATTCAAAAACACTGATTAAATATTAGGGATATGCTGAACAATACCAACAAATGTCTCTATGCAGGAACCACTATCAATCTTTCCAGTTTTCATGGCTGCTTTTACTGGCCGTAATGAGGGGATCAAAGAAAAGGCTATACTTCTTGGTGTCTGGGATTAGAATGAAGAGTTATCTGTTGTATCTACTTTCTTCTAAATTAGTTATTTTCTTTTAGTTTTTTAACACAGGGCCAATTGTAAAACGCTAATCTGAATTTCTACTCTGTATAAATGTGTAAAAATGAATGAATGAACTAGCTTGTGCAAAACTTCTGTGAGAATTTATTATCATAAGTGTTCTGCCTATTTTGGACAGGATTGTGAATAACATCATAAACGTGCAGGATCATAAATGCCAACTGGAAATCCAATGTTACGGCGTATACACGCTTTTTTTTATAAGGAACCACTTTATAAGGAACCTACATGTAGAAGGCCGAAATATTTTAAGAACTTATACTACTAAAGGAAAAATCCCTAAGCAACTTTTCATTTTCAAATTCCGAGTGCTGTACTCAGATGCAAGTGAAGATTACATTACACTGGATGATATCAATGGAATAGACATGATACTTCTTGATTGAAATTATGCTTTTGCATATATAGAACTTATTTCCTATCGCATTTGTGCTTTTGAGGTTGAGTTCTAGGCATAATTAAAGGTAAAATTCAGAATTTCAATGCTTTTCTAGTGTCTGTACCATTTTGTGGCACTCTATATGCAGTGAAAATTAAGGAACTATTAAGGAACTTTTAGTACTAGAATTTGATAAAAAGAGGTCCGAAAATAAGGAACTTTTAGAACTAGGCCTTTAGCTAGGTTCCTTATAAAAAAAAAGCGTGTACACAGACAAATAAGCTAGAGTATGGCATACGCCTAGCACAACTAAAACCATTCTGCAACAATGCCATCGCTGGTTTTGGCAAAATTGTGGAATCAAATTGACTGAAAGGTATCTATGCTATGGGATAGTATCTCCGAGCGGCTGAAGGATAGGCGTCAGTTAGAAAAGGATGTTCGGTTAATTCATAGAGGAAAAACGCATTTAGATATGAGCATGCAACACAGCACTTAGAGAGCTCATAACAATACGGAGAGGACTGACTACGGGAGAAATGATTCAACAATCCTGCTGCAGAACTTCGGTAGGCAGAATAATACCACGTTGTGTATGAGAGCTACAAAGACTAGTGCGTATTGAAAAACAGTGAGTAGAAAAGCTTGAGCCAGTACTTGATGGTTCGAGACCTACGCCGCGTACATCAGACCATAAGACGGTTGCCCACTCAATGTCCGCCAAGTAGAAAATGAGTACCGGGTCGTTCAACCGGGAGATGAAGGAGACATGGAAAGGAGGAGCCCACCTTAACTAAGAAAGTTGATAACATAAGACCATCGTCCTCTATAATACGTACCTCTAAACATACTGATCACATATAAGGAACTCACCTTAACCTTGTAGGTAGTATCTAGTTGATTAACAAGTTTCAAATAGCTGATGTACTCTTGCAGCAGCTAAATCCAACGCTCTACTTTGTTACTTCTCAAATTATTTCAAGTATTAACAATGGATTATACAAGATCATCTCTTTAGACAGAGCTAACGATTCAAGTCTCTATGCGCGGAGATCTCTTTAACTAACGAGGCTGCTCTTATAGAATAGTTCTGCGACACAACCGGACGTGAATGCAGCCGATACAAAAAGTGCCTGCAACTCAACAGCCGAAAGCAAGCAATTTGCCGGATAATGTTAGCCTATTTGCGGCAAACGAATCGCTTAGTCACTGAGAAGACCATGAACAATAACCACTAGCACAAATATTAGCTTGTTCAGTAAAATAATTGAGATAAAGTATCCCAATGTTTGCACTTGAAGTCTACTAGGAAAATCAAATCAGAAAAGTAGGACACAACTTTCTAAAGACTCGCAGATGAAGCGCTAAAAGTGGTCAATTCAGCGTTGCATTGTCACCATGATAGTATTTACATGAGACTTAGAATCGACTAACAGTCAGTTCTGGAGTAAATCGATAGCGTGATATGCTGACAGTATGGGCTCTAAATAGGCCTAAAATGAGCAAAATGTGCCGAAAAGGAGCCGTGAAAAGATTAGTCCCATGTAAGATTCCGTACCTTGGGGAGTGCCTGTTGGAGAGGACGCTTGTCATGGGCCATCGGTACTGTGAAGTAGGGTAGCTTGTTCCTTTCCTCGCCACCTTTATCTTTCCCAGTGTTGCAACCAGGTACCTATTTGTTGCTGGGTGGACAGTGAACGAGTATCCGACTATGGCCCGAGGGTTCGCCTCGAACCATCGATTTTCCGCACAACAGTCAAGCGCCCTAATCACTCGACCACTCGCCCATAAAAGAGCCATACATGATTAAAACAGGCCAAAATTGACCCGAAAATCGAACTACACAACAAAGTAGCAGGATCTATTCAGCATTTAGTAGAGAATGACTTTGCACAAATAATGTACGATCTATGGTCTTGTTGTACAGCCTGCAAGAGGCAAAATTAGAAGCAAATACAAGTCAAAGAACGCTACTAGGTAATCAAACGCGAAGGAACTTCATACTTCAAAACCAACAAAAAACAAACTTTGCTTAAAGCGACTGCAATTGTTTAAGTTACGCAAGACGTCAAAATCAAATATCTCCCTAAATATGGCCATCAAAATGCTGGTTGGTCAGGCTACACTTGCATCTGGTAAACAATGTAGACTGGCACTGGATACTACAGAAAATTTCTTGAAATTTTCATTCAACATGAATCGAAAAGCAATTTCCTGATCAATAATTCTGTCCAAGGAAACCTGTTAATCTTCATCCAGACAAAAGCATCCCTAACTGGGAATCACTGTCTCTCATGACAACGGACACTAGGCTTCGTCATTTGTGGCGGGCCCGATTCCAGGTCACTTTCTTGACGAAAATAATTATGTCCAGAATTTAAAAACAACAGGTTAGGCACTTTAACTATCCTTGCACTGGGCTACTATGCCTGCCACAAGCACTAGGAGCACCCAAACATTTCTATGCATTTCCAACTCCTGTCCCTTTCCCGTGATAGCAGTTAAAATGTAAGCCCTTTCTCCCTCAAACAATATTAAGTCGATAGCCGAAACCCGTAGCACTGTACACAGGCATCGCTTCTACGTGCAGTGTTATCTACATTTTCTTCTAAAAAGATTGTTTAACGGGGAAGGGGGTACCGTGGCTTACATTACACGGAAGGATAACTTGAGTAAAGCTATGGACAAAGCAAAAAACTCGAAACATTTACAACATGGTCGCATAGCATCTTAGCGTTGTCCAAATGCTCTCTAAAATCATTGCCTAGCCATGTAATAGATAATTTAAATCTAATAGGAAGGACTTAAGAATCACTTCAAAATCAGTTGGCATCATCATAGCTCTTATGGAATGGGTCACCCTTGCATATTTCTTTCATGTTCTGACAAATATGTCAATTGGACTATCATAGCTAAATGATTATTCTCCATACTTAAAAATTAGGAAATAGAAAGCCAAGACATATAAATCATAGTGCAAACCACGAGTAATGTTGAAGTCAGTGAGCAAAAACTTCTCATAACTGATTCAAAACATCAACAATGCAAAGGCAATGAAAATGATACAAAATGGACTGTAAGAGGTAAAGAAGCATAAGGAAACTAATATTGATTGAATGGTCAGAGGTAACGAAACATAAGGAGAATGATACACATTGAACCGCAAGATGTCAAGAAATAAAAGGTAAATGATACACATTAAGAGGCAAAGAAACAAACAAAAAGTGAAGAGGACCCGATCATTCCCAATTTCTTTTCTAAAACTAGGAAAAAGGAGCGAAAGAAGCCCCGCGACTGAATTAAGCGATAAAAATAACTAGGTAAAGTGAGAAATAAAAAACTGGGGGCATATATCTGGAATGATAGATTCATTGCATTTGTGTACTTTTGCTCTACCTGGAATAAATCCAAATAAAACAATAAACTTTCACTCGCTTTCACAGTGGAATGGGCTATGTCCTTTCTTAAGATACAGACTAAGGTTTCGTCTGGTATCAGCTAGATTGTGTTGCAGTTTGCTGAAAACACTTTCATGAAAAGAACTCCTGGGTGGAAGCAGAAGCAGGAAGCTAGCAAACTTTGCTTGAAATGAGAGCCGTGGTGTTGTAACACTTAAATTATATATGGTAAGCATATTGTTCTAAACAGGGACAATAAAGTTAATACAATAAGCTGAATAAGATGAAGAGCTAGAGTGTAAAGACAAGAAATAAATGGACAGCAAAATCAAGGTGGCCGTGTTCAATAGTCCTATGCCAACATCCTCCTTAGACAGGCAATGAGAGAATACTTGAAGAAACATTTGTTTCATGTGCAGCAAACTACTTTCTATAGTTTCTCTGCTTTGCATGGCATCAGAGAAACAGCTCTATAAAGAGATGATGTTCTATGGAAGATCAAGAAGAGCTCGTGCAAAACATTCATATGACTAATGTAGGATGAATGGAGATAGTGAGGCTTACTTCCTATGCCCTTGTTGATCTTAGCACAGGTCAACAATCAGCTTGAACACACCCAATCTTCTTCAGTCGCATACCATTCTATACACTGAAGTCACTTAAAGTGTTTGTCTCATACAGCTGTATAGAACGTTTAAACAAAGCTCACCATAAATGCACAGATACAGGTCAACAATCAACTTGAACACATCAGATCTTCTTCATTCACGAACCACTCGATTCACTGAAGTCACACTTAAAGTGTTTGTTTTATACAGCTGCATAGAACTTCTAAACAAGGCTCACCATAAATCATACAAGAATACACCAGTTCGAATCGGCAAAGTGATAGCAAGTGCTTAATCAATTAAGCCATCAGCAGGAACAGTCGTGAGATGATAAAGCTCTTTTGAAGGAAGTCTTAGCATCAAACAAAGAATACAGAAGTGCATTATCTAGTATTTCATTTGAGAGCAATCGAGTATAAGTACGGATAAAAACAGGTGGAATCTGAGATGACTATGCAGTGAGAAGGCAAATTATACAGATGAAGTTCGTTTGTTTATTCAAGATCAGATTGTCGTGATGAAAACAAGGTTATCCGTATGATGTTGATAAACATTATCAAATCTTTTGAAAACTTTGAGGCATGGTGCAATGCAAAATTATCTCATCGTGTTATTATCCAGAGCAGGTTTTAACTAATTCGACCATTTCATAATGTAATTAATAATGCTGCAAAACTATGGAGCAGTTCAATTTTATTTGCTTACACCGACAGACGAAATTTCTAACGGGTAGAACGGCTATTGCAATAAAAAAGAGAGTCATATGAAGAGTTGCGTCGTGCTAGGTTGGATGATCGTTTACGAAAAAGAAGTAATACGTTAAAACAGATGTGATAAATACGGTTAAGGAATTTCAACAGTACCAACTTTCAACACACTCTCATAACGCAGGCTTCTATTTGCACAGCAGAAATTCACTGATGCATGAGAAAGCGGATAATATTTAGAGCACACTACAAGTGAGATATAAGGAAAATTTCCTAAAATCCTACCGCAATTTCACGCATAAGAAAAATACAAGCTTCCCATTCCCATGCAAAATTAAATGAATGATCTCATTTCTATGGACTCATTGAATGGAAGGAACGAGTGATTCTCTAGGTTAAAATCATTTTTAAGGAAGATAATTGGTCTTAGATTTAAATAGTTTCAGCACCTTAAATCTAACGCAAATCGCTAAATATCATGACAGAAATGCACTGCCAAGGGCAACGGTCCATTTGACCGTTAAAAGGCAAACAACTTCATATATTTGCCTTTGTGGTTCTCTAGCTCACACTCTCACAAGAAATCTGATAACGACCAAACATGGATCTGGAACAACTAATACTTAAAAAAATGGTAAACAGGCACTAAAACGTCACCTTTCATTTCATTCATTTCATCTTCACTTATATTATACACGGTAACCCTCGTTTTACAAGGGCAAGAACCCTTGAAATTCAACTTGAAAATGAGATTATGATCAGCAGGTTGCCTATTGAGAAGGATAGCAGGACAACCAATGGGAATATGAAATCTCTACTAACTACTGGATGAACGAGTGGCCAAGTAGTTAGAGCGTTTGATGGCTATGCGGCAGATTGATTGCTCGAGACGGACTTTAATAAATTGAATGTAAACCTTATTCCCTATAAGAGGGTGTAGTTATTATTACAGAACATACCAAAGTACTTCGTCACAACTTCCACTGCAACCTTCGTAATTGCTGATTCTAAAGATGAGATTCTAAAACTAGTGTTACTCGTTGCAATTTTTCACGGCTAAGTTGCGTCGCAAAGGTAAATGATAGGATTGCAAAGCTATCTTCTTAGGGATGCTACAAGTAGCAACGAATTCTGCAACTTGCAACAACTGACGCCACATTCAGCTATGACAACCTTAAACTGCCAAATTGATGTTGCACGGTGCAATGGCTTCAAATCTGGCAATCGTTTCAAAAAGCAGAACGGAGTTATACCTCAGGCAACCGTTGTAACAGCAGAACACACTACATTGCACAACACAGAAATGACATGTTGCACGGGGCAAGCAACTTGTGTCGCAATGACGTTCATGAGATTTTTTCTTTTTCAGTGATAAGAATAAAGCATGGTGATAAGGTTGGAGTAAGCCCCAATCTAATCTGCAAATCATTGCTATTTTCTAGAGATGTTCAGTCTAGTGTTCATCAGTATGGCCAAAGAGAGTGCCTTTTGAAAGGTGAATCTATATTTCCATCCAAATTGTTCTCTGACAGTGTGTTCTACGTGCTGGTCACGATAGAAATTATCTTGACTCAATTACTCATGCTCAAGAACTTTCTTTGATGGAATTGAGCAAATGCTCAAACAATGAAAAGTTGCCTCAGACTCCAGAGAAAATAGTTGAGCCAGGATCGAAATGACTTAAGGATCGTATGATGATAAAAGAAATCAAGAATTCTGTAATGCAGAAAATAAGACAATCTTACAAAACAGCATTATAGGGAAAACAGAATTGTGAGAAAGGTGACGTTGAGTAACAATGTTCTAGACAGGCAGATATAAAATACGTTCTGAGATAGCCAAAAGTGAGCTCAGTAATATTCAAAAGAGACAAAAGCACATTATGTAGTACTAAAGAGATAGATAAAAGCGAGCTCAGTAAGATAAAAGTGAGCTTAGTAATAGTAAAGAGATAGATAACAGCGAGCTCAGTAAGACAAAAGCGAGCTTAGTAATAGTAAAGAGATAGATAAAAGCGAGCCCAGTAAGACAAAAGCGAGCGTTGTAATAGTAAAGAGATAGATAAAAGCGAGCTCAGTAAGACAAAAGCGAGCGTAGTAATAGTAAAGAGATAGATAAAAGCGAGCTCAGTAAGACAAAAGCGAGCGTAGTAATAGTAAAGAGATAGATAAAAGTGAGCTCAGTAAGACAAACGCGAACGTAGTAATACTAAAGAGATAGATAAAAGCGAGCTCAGTAAGATAAAAGTGAGCTTAGTAATAGTAAAGAGATAGATAACAGCGAGCTCAGTAAGACAAAAGCGAGCTTAGTAATAGTAAAGAGATAGATAAAAGCGAGCTCAGTAAGACAAACGCGAGCGTAGTAATAGTAAAGAGATAAATAAAAGCGAGCTCAGTAAGACAAAAACGAGCGTAGTAATAGTAAAGAGATAGATAAAAGCGAGCTCAGTAAGATAAACCAGAGTTTATTAATACTAAAGAGATAGATAAAGCACGACCAGCGATTCCGAAAAGAAAGACAAAATTACAGTAATTAATACTGAGGAGATAGACAAAAGTAAGCTCTGTAACACCAAACAGATTAGTCAAGATGTAATTAACAAATATAGTTTATCAAAATTCTACCTCCGCAATACAATACACTCCCAATGAGACAGTAAAAAGAAGATTAGCCTCAGCTCTTAGCATCATGCTGTAGCCTACCACTGAACAAGGTCATTGCAAAGAAAAGGAAAGATTCTGGATGACAAAACGATCACAGCAGACCATGTTTAAAAGAGAAGAATCAAATGTGACATTCCCTACTTACCCATGTACATTATACTTAATTGGGAAACCTTCTTAAAATCTACTGCAGCAGATCAAATAAGTCAAGTTTTATTTGCGGGCAAAGACTATGAACTAAAAGCAGTTTTAGAAACATTTTCAGACTGAAAGACAAAACACAATGAATCCAACCTGAAAAAGCCGGCTTATCTGTGAACTAATCCAAATAATTAGATTTCTCAAAGTCTTTCATCAGGTCTGCCGAAAAAAAGTTGGCATAGTATAAGAATTCTAATGAGAAAATCTCTCTTATTTGCTTGCAAGCAAGAAACTCTATGCTCATGTACACGTCACCACTCCATTTTATTGAATCAGCTTCCAATATCAAACCTATTCTACCAGGAAATCAATGCCCCACAACAACAAAGAACGGCATGAAGTTCAAAATCAAAACAAATCTATATACCCGTATATTATTCAAATACCTGCTTTGTGCAGCAGATAGCTTTAACTTTAATTATTCAAACAGTTATGCAGGCTTGTTAGCTTGCACTTACTACTGTGAAAATACAGAGGATAAGGTCATCTATACAAATGTAGCCGAGAAACTACAAGTGGGGCGCATCTTGGCGTTGAATGTGGCTATATATGCAAATTCTATGTACGTGGCCATGCATAGCGTACTAACTGGTTGTCAAAGTGCACCATACAGGGGGTGGGACAGGGGTGGTAATCTCTCTTTTTCTGCTAAAAATCTTATGATTCCCCTCTCATCTTCCTTAGAGACTTTGCAATTTTTTCCGTCTCCCTTCTTCCCTATTTCGTCCCGATTGCGATTTTTTCCGTCTCCCTTCTTCCCGATTTCTTCCCGATTTCTTCCCGATTCTTCCCGATTCTTCCCGAGCGATTTCTCTCTTCTTCCCTCTCCCTTCTATTGCTAAAGTTTAGCCATTTTTCTTTTCTCCCTTACCATTACTACCCCTCCCCGAATATAGAGCTCATTTTCATAGAAGAGCATAGCATACTGTCTCTCATCGGTAGACCAATGCACATTGCAATAAAGATGTCATGACTCCTGCGTGCACATTGGCTAAAAGAGGGACAATGCAATCAAATAACGTACCCTTCAGTGTGTTCTTCAAAACGTGACCCGACAGCTGCATTATACGAGCCTTACTTTAATTCACTTTCTTGTTTAACGAACTCTAACCACCATCCTCATAAAGAATTATTTGGACAGACTACTGCTACAACCTTTGGGATCATTCACTTAGTACGTACGCACGAGGGGGGAGGGGGCAAGCAAAAGCGTACGATTGCGTACAAGGGGGAGGGGGCTGACACATTAAAGTGTGTACGCAAAAAATGTACTTGCCTTGTCTGCAATCTGTACCCTGAAATACTTTCATTTGCAAAATGACTTCATTCTACCCCCCACCAAAGTTGTAGAAGAAATATCTTATCGATTTTTTATAAAATACTTTATAATGATCGTTTTACTGTCTCGTGAATGGCCAAACAGTTTTCTTGCATAGTTTTGGACGGGTGGAAACTTTCCATTAGAGATGGGGGTTCAAATAATCGAGAGTATGTACGCAAGAGGGGAGGGGTACATAAAAATGCTGTGTGCGTACGAGGAAGGAGGGGTCGACTTAAGCAATTTTGGTGCGACGCACTAAATGAATGACCCATTTAGATGCAGTAGGTGTAACGTCACTTATGACGTCACTACCAAAGGCCATTTTGCATTTCAAAACAAATTGCATACGAGGCTGTGATGACGAGAAAGTGACCCCGAACTAGGCCAAGAAGAGAGCATCAGCATCCAGCACGTTAAGACAAGTCCACAGATAGCGATAGAGTCATTATTTTACCAGACCACAAAGGAATTCTATCATTGACGTACTGTTGGCGTGGGACTTGCTGGCATTTGGCACTAAAGCTGCCTAGCTGATCTTGCTATTTTGGTTGGAAAGATCAAGGGTCAAATCAGAGAATGGCAGACAGCTATGAAGATTACGAATACGATGACAAGGCTTATGCCCAAGGTTCATCTAGGAAAGGAAAATCGAAGAAAGAAGCACACTTGGATTCAAAGTCACATTCAAGTGCAGGAATGAAGCCAGGACAAGAAAGGAAGTTGGCAGAAAATATTTCAAACGCAGAGCAGAAAAGAAAAGAAAAAAGTTAACGTGACATTAATTGGGGTTGAATCTTGCTATTATGGAAAATTTTCATTTGAAATGAAATACAATTAATATAATAATATTTCATTAGCTTTCGAAATAACGTACTCATTCTTACATTTGATAAAGCAATGACTTCAATTTTGGCATGATTTATGCAATGTGCTTCTATTTCTCTTCAAAGCTTACACATCAACTTAGAAGTTAATGTACGTCCGATGTACGGATTTCGACAAAAAATGTTTGAGCCTTTGCACATTTAGTTTAGGTTTACAAATAGAGAATCATACAATGTTGAAATTGCAGTTTACTGATGGAAATTTCAATTTCAAAATTCTGGTAAGAATACTAGAAAGTAACAAAGCTACTTGCTCAAAATTTCAATTACTCATAAATATAATGCTATGTCTCTTTCAAAAAGTCAAAATACATTACACTCAATTCACCAATATACAGCTTAAGTAGCTTGACCCTCATTTTAGGCCCATGTATCATGTAGCTAAATAACTACCTCATTCTGGGACTTTTGTATATATCCTCAGACCATGCATTTGCTTAACTTCATCTTTCAGAATCTACAATGATACCCACTCAAATTAGAGAAAATATAACAAAACTCATGAGACACTTTAACCCACATTGCTTTGTTGGCAAAACTTGTAGATATTGTAACACTAGAAATGCAAGGATTGGTTCACAGTAAGCATAAGTAGTGGTTGAGTACAACCAGCGAGTAACAATACAAATGACAGTCAAATCGGATTTGTAATGAGATGAGTGTAGTTGGTATTATTACCATCAGTTAAGTGCTGTTATGTTTTTGGTTAAATTTGCACCACTCAATCACTTGAAGACCAAGGCCTATTGCAAATATACAGAAATTGTTCTCAAAGGTCCATAATGTGATTATACGAAAATCCATAAGTAGCAGACATGATTCCTAGTTCTATATTGGATATGACTTAGCTGGTGTCAACCAATAAACCAAAATTAAAATTTATTAAAAACCAAAGAGGAAAGCTCTGTTGAGAAATAGAGCTAAGTACCCAGAAACTGGCATATTCTTACCTCATTTACTAAGCGGTGCTGTTGGATTGTTCGCTTATCCTTGAAGTCTTTTGCAGCTACATATATTTCATACATTGATCCACAACCTCCTAGAAATAATTCAGTATATCTGAACCTACTACAAGATATTCCTGGCAGTGTAAATTGCAACTATTAACTGCAAGATGAAGGCCAGAAGTACACTATCACTCTCTGACACCTACTTTTAGTATTATGCATATCACAAAGGCTGTACAAAATGTAAAGTCTATTCCTACTCAGCTTGCCACCCAGTAAAAGATAACAAAAATGGCACCAGATAGTTCCTGAGATTTTGTAAAGCACAAAGGGTAAATTTGTATATCATATCAATAGAAACATGAAAATACAAAGAAATATATAGTTAATAATAAGGAGATGGCAAAATGGCCAACAGCACATAGTAAAAACCATGAAATGGTCAAAGTAGTAGAAAGCCTAACAGCAGAAACGAATTATAAATCATCATACAAAAGCTGGGGATTATTTTTGAGTTAATATGACAATAGTACAACCCAACTAAGTCTAAGATATGCAGTTTTATCAATCTACTTGAGCTCATCTCATTTTCTAACATATACTTATACTTTTATATATCTTACATGCTTCCAGATACAAGGTGTGTAAAAGCATAAATGACCAATAATACCAAAATGATATGATAATAATAAGCTGTGGCTTGAAACTACTTCCTGCCTAACTTCATTGTGGCATATATGTTCAAGGGTGGCTTATAGAATTTCAGAGCACAATCAATTTTTCATCACTTCTTCTATATGACATTTTAACCAAACATCATATTGGATAGTTTGTGGGTAACTTCTTTCATGAAACCCATTCACTGTGGCTTATAATGAAGAACAGTGTATAAAAAATGGTGGTTTATACAGAACAAAAAAGTGGTGCAAGCAATTTTACAGCCATTCAACCATGCTAATATTCTATTCTGGAGAATTTTCCAGCTTTACTTAGCTCATTACTAAATACATAATCCAAACTAAGCAAAACTATGGCTCCAATAGTATCAGAAGGTTAATCATTTCCATTCCCAACCAACAAAAATTAACTGGGAATGTGACAATTGAAGGAAAATCTTTTGGGAATGCAATAACAAAATAGCTAACATTACCTTAACTTGGTCTGAAATGACTACAAATATGAGCCACAGACAGGCCATCTATTTGGAGAGCTTAAACAATTCTTTTCCCCAAGTCTACCTAAGGAATACACTGCATGAATAAATGCTGCAATCTGTACAACTGTGGCCCCTCAGTCTATTTACAGTTTACTAAAAGATATTAATAAGCAATATATGTTGATATGCCCCTTACTCTATGAGTCTAAGGGACTGCCAGGCTTCAAAAGGTGTCACTGTATGATGCACTTAAGCCATAATCCACATAAGGATTGGTGAGAGCACACAAATTCACTTTTTCCATGGACATAAAGTTTCTGGGAGGAAAGGTGTGTAGGAGTTTTATGAAATTTTTGCATATACAACAGGCTCTTGTCTTATTCTCCAAGACAGGCTTCTTGCCTCTGAAGCTGATGAGTACATTGAATAGTAGCCCACAGACCAAACTATAATCTTAGTAGTGCACAGGGAATATGTTCTCTGTGGCACTTTGATTGCTTCTATCCACATACATGCCATTACTTGGTAGAAGTCCTATTCATGGTACTTGAATAAGCCTATATCAGTCAAAATATCTTGAATTCCACAACCTGTAAATGTGCCATAATTTACCTAGAAATGAGGTTCCCTGAGCCAAATTCACAGAATACAGTCTAGTCCATGTATCTGCCATGAGAATAACTTTCAACATTGTTTGACATAATCAGCAGATACAAAATCCCTTCACTATGAGAATCTTCACAAGGCAGATGTGAGCAATCTGGGCAGTTGAAATTGCATATAAACCATATACCAGTTGGAAAGTGCAGCTTTATTATATCTTAAGAATGAAAGCAATGACAAGTAGCATCGCAGGATGAACTAGAGAAAATAGACAGGTTCATAAGTTTTAAATTGTCATTGATGTATCCATTATTGACTTAACAGTTGTCAACAATGAAGCTGCTACAACACATTGGTGTAGAATGTTTTGGGACAAGCTTGTCCCATCAGCTATAACATTTGAAAACACTCATTGTGTATATCAAGAATATGTAAAAAAATCTGTAGCATTGCATATGGGAGAGAAATTATAATGAAAAGCACATAACAGTTGGCATACAAACCCCTTACCCAATCTGGAATCAAGGGGGGTTACCTGACAGATACATGGCATACAGAAATTCAGGGTTTGTTCTACACCAGTGCATTCTAATAAGAAAATAGCACTTATGCATGGAATTTTGTGTGTACAGAGTATACAGGTGTAAATAGTTTGAACATTTGCGCAGATCTGTGGTGCACAAATGCCTGATCCATTCCACATTGGCCCCTTATGACTCTCCATAAGTATGATCGTGTAAGCAATAGTAAGCACCATTCCTCCCTATATTTCTTCAGTGGGAACACTATTTTATTTTAAAGACACATTACCTACGACTGACCCTAACCCTGTACTATGTGACCCTAACCCTACACTACGGGACCTTGTTCCACAAGAAAGTAATGCATGTAATGTTGCTTATACAGAAATTCACCTGCCCAGATTCTTCACATCGGTACTGCAGGCCCTTCACAATGTTCATTATACAAATTATAAAAGACTTGATAGCTGTCCAGCTGATTACCTGAGATATCTCTCACTACAATTTCATCGACTTCAAGTTTCGATTTTAGCAGATCAGCAATTCTCTTCTCTCCATTCTCAGGCTGTGCTAGGGCACTTGTTAAATGCAGATTATTTCCAAAAGTTCTCCTTGTCTTTTGACTCTAAAAGTAATGTTCGTTCAGTTGAAGTTCATCACAACAGCATGCAGTAAGTAATATACACAGTCAAACGACGGTAGAGGCCCTGAGCGCCGTAAAATGGGCAAATGAACATGGGCAAATTTATGCAGAGACGTAAAATAGGCAAATCACTGTGTACGCATCAAATGTATATAGATTCCACCAAAATCATCCAGAAAAGTGTTTGTTTGACAAAGTCGACAACTTGCAGCCCACACTGCAGAGTTTGGCAATTGCACACGCGAGACTCTTTGTCGCAAATCATAATGCACACCCAGAAATGGGCGTAGTAGTTTGCTGGAAGGTGATAGGGCGTGGTTATTCTGGTTAATTTGAATGCTTCAAACTTTCATAACGACATTAATGAAGCAAAAGCTGACGTGCATGCTGTTCGGTACAGAACCTTTCAAGATGAGAAACAACAGAAAATAAATAAAATCGTTATACTTTCTCAGTCAAACATCAAGCAGGCATTGCAAGCGCACACCTGAGACCAAGTACACACTTGCACACCTGACTTTTTGCTCGTGCACACTCGAGCGAGATCTCGTGGAAAAAGGCCATATTCTGCAGTCGGGCTTGCAGCACGGTCTATATTATCTTCAAATATTGATGAACAGTCGATTATAGCAAGGTCACAGGTGTGTACTTACCTGTAATACGCTACGGACTATACTTCTTATGTATATTCGTTGCATCTTGCAATTTATCTAGTCAAAATTGAAGTTCATACCATCAGGTCATGTCAGCCTTTAAGCTGGCCAATTGAATTCGTCTCGGTATCGCCAACTCTCCTTCGAAAAAGAGGTTAGTTCATAAGCATACTCTCGAGTACCGAATAATCGCTCATCCCGCTCGAAATATTCATGCTTTCTAGTTTCCGATCACCAATTGGTCCAAATTCCCAATTACTACCGCCAATCACAAAATTGGCACTTACCCACCCACCCCCTACCATTTCATACTTTTTGAATGGCTCCTATATCAAATACCCCACATCTACCACATAAATCACAACCCTAATATCTACCACCTAAATAACCTCCTTCACATGTACCATGTAAATCACATACATCACATCTATCACACAGCTCATATCTGTCACCTAAATCACCTCTCCCACATCTACCATGTACAACACATCCCTCATATCTACCATCTAAATCATATCCCTCAAATCTACCACCTAAATCACATCCTTCCAATCCAGAACTACAACCCAAATAGAATCTCTGAAGTCTCCCATGTAAATCACATTCCTCCAATCTACCACCATTCCTGGCATCACTCAGATCTACTATTAAAGTAACAGTTTCTATATCCAAAATGGTAAAGAAAACCAAACAAGTAATATCTAGTACACCTCTGTCTCCCCAATGGCATAGCACCTCTCTCACCTACCACCTAATTCACATTCCCCATACCCACCTTAGTAAAAAGCACCACTTCTATCACTTACTCTTTGGTCTCTTGTATACGTGGAGGTTGGAATAACTCCAAGGATTGAAAAAGTTTTGAAATTTAGTAAATGGGGGATTGGAGTAAGTGGTGGGGTTTGAGTTTTCTCAAATAATATCTGATTAGTTGTAGAATGAGAATGACATAGAAATAGTATTAACACAATGCACATATTAGCTTCAGAAATCCTGGCTTCAGTTAATATTATCATCAAATTAACCCATGAAAATGCTAGTCTTTATCATATTTGTTGTCTTCCACGCCCTGTTTCCTAAGAATAGCAGGTGGAAGGTCCCAATAAGCTCCAGTGGGTTAGACAATTCCTAGAAATCAATAAATGCCCTCCTGTTTATTAGAAACCAAAGATTAAGCAATATTCCCACATCTACTATTTAAATACCACATCTCTATACTTTATATCGTATCTTTAATTCACACCTCGTAACTCAATTGCTTTTCAGCAAAAAAGGCCTTTACCTGGTGTTAACTGTAAACTTATTAATTTCGTTTCACGATAATTTGGAGCTTTCTTCTCGAATGGTGCATTTGATTCACAGTCAAATTGTGATTTCCTTTGGATCAACAAATGGGGTATCTAACAATTAATCTTCGGATTGAAGGGTATACTAGCTTTGAAATTATTGAAAATGAATACTAACTAATATCTTAAACTTTATGAGGATGTACATGCCCATATATAGGATTAATAAAGCCTATGGAAGGAAAAACTACTTCACTTAAACATGATGTTTATCTTTCTCAAAAGAGGTTTGACTCTCGTACTACTGAGCTTGATGAAAGTGCGAGAAAATTAGTTGCCTACGCTGGGCTCGAACTTTTCATCTTCCACCTTGAACTTCGAATGCTCTAGCACAGAGATATCCGGTCACACTTTCAAGCTATTGCTCAAGGGTGAGTCTTTGCTCGCACTGTCCTCTTTTCACCAATTTGTACAGACTTCATCGGAAAGCGCACAAAACCTGCTGTTGAAAGAGGACTCCCCACACCAGTGAGAGAAGGGCAGTGGTAGACCTATCGACGAATAAAGTTCAGGATTGTGACTTGGGCCATTCACTTCTACGTATTCTCATTTCACAGCTTTTCCAAACCCTGTTGTCTTAAATTATTGAAATTATTATAATACTATCTATTCCACCGTTAGTATCATTGCTACAAGTATATGTGCTAGAAGAAAAAACAAAGAAGAGAGGACAAAAGAGAAGTTCAATTGCAACAGCAGAGGCAGCCAATCTATATACACAATCCAATTACAAGCTAGTAAGGATAGGCCATGCTTGAAATCAAAACCCATATTGGGAGTATGACCAGGCATAATAACTCCCAAGTCCATATATTAATATACGGCTTTGAAAGGGCGTAAAATAAAAGCGAATCTGCTTTCTCTACGCATTGACTCATCAAAGTTCTCGCATCTATGTTGCCACCTGATGCCAGAATCTGGAATGCAGACAGAATAACCACACACGATACGGGTGACAAGAACAGGACGATGGCATACTGTAGAACAGCTATGACCCTAAAATGAACAAATGTATCTTCAATGTACTTGGCAAAGTGCAATAAGAAAGAACTAGCGCAAAGCCAAGGCGTACTTTGCTGTCTTGTGGTAGTCAGAAGCAGGGGTGCAATCCTAAAAATCTAAGAGGACGCTGTAATTTAGGCTACTTCTATGAGCCACGCCTTTGACTAGGCCAAATATTTCACTCAGAACTGTTCAAATCTTTATACATGCAAGGTCATAAACAGTTATCAAAGCAATGGATGGAAATCATAAATAAAGCCTTAATCAAGGATTGGTTCATAATACTAAGTTAACAATTCATTAGATTAGCATACGCTAGTTGGAAGGAGGGCTGAGCCTCTACTACTCTCCTCATTTTACCAAAGGGGGCTGAGTCCCCCCCCCCATCACAGAACCTCTGTTAGACAGTCAAGTCTGTTTCTTTCACTTACTCTCGTCTGGTTACATAGGAAAAAAGCTAGTAGTTTTTGCATACAAGTAATGTAAACATGGAGCAAAGCTGAAGAAACAACAGGCTATGCTGAATGTACTACTGGGGGATAAAACAAAAATAGAATAAACAAATAGAGGTGTTGTTGACAATTTGAAGTATAAGGTATTAATGAGAGTGTCGACTCGAAAAAACTTCATTAAAATAGTCTCTACCGAGAAATTTAACCAGTTCGTTGACTGGCTGATGTCACTGGAGGAAATCTTAACACAGTACCCAGCCTGCTGTCTAAATTTAATGTAAACGTAGGCTATAATGGCTACATCAAAAGACGTTTTAAATAAACAAGAAATCTTCTTAGGAAATGCATTTGAGTTGAATCTAGAAACATGCAAATAATATGCATTTCACGTTGACATGGAGATGACCTTCAGGAGACTATGCGTATTTCTCCAATGCCTATAATATTGTGTGGTAAATTGATGTAAGAAATGGCCGGAGTTAATATACTATATATTATACACTATATGTCTCGGAGTTAATGGATCGAAGACAACCTGAATGAAGCAATAGTCCTAATTGTCTGCCAGAGGGCTCGACAATAATCGCAATTCAAATTTAATAAACTTGGTAAAACAAAGGTGTAACTCGTTACAAGCTACCTTCCAATGGTGCTTCTTTATAGTCGGGACTTCAAAATCGAGTCAGGAGGGGTGAAAAACCTCCCGGATGATGACACGTATCAAATGCAAATGATATGTTTTTCTCAATTCACAGTGGCTTTTATTTTATTCACGAATCTTCAAAAGCATTAATATCAATCTTTCCCAGCAAACTAATGGGAAATAAAGCAATCTCTAGATGTGAGTAGATCCATGTATATATCTAACATTAATCTGGCGCATCAATAATATCAATCCTTCGTAGCACATCAATGGAGAATAAAATTATCGGGAATAAACCCATGCGAGTGCAAGATGTGAGTAGATCCAAATATGAACTGGAACCAAAACTGCAAGATATATACGCAATTAGGGCAGTGTCATTAAGTATGGAAAAGACCGGGGTGGAAGGGATTTCAAAATACACAATAAAACTATGTAGTCCAACACAAGATACAAGAACGACTTACTTGGCCCCAGTGTATATTTCTATAGAGTTTTAGAGTCCCGAAGGTCTCTATTTAAGAGTTTTCAGAAAGCAAGGTGACAAATATCAAGGGATACTGCAAGTTTGTATACTGATGAGGATGAGAGCAGCGAAAATAACCCCGACAGCAGTGAATGAAATTTCATATTTGCTGGGACCTTCGAATATCCTAAATGAGGTTCTAAATGAAAATCCTTATAGAATGAAGTAATCTGCTAGCCCCACATTTCCCTTCAAAAGATTTGGTGACCCTGCTGAACCCCTTCCGCTCGGGTCTGCTCCATTCTTCATGACAGCTACCTTGGTAGTTAACCGGAAAATTGAAAAAATACACAGCCTACCTTTTTGAGTGTTGACTAACATCCACGGAAAGCACCATCGGCACTAGTGGTACAGCAATCAAGATAGCCAAAGAGAAATTTAACAATGACGTCATAGTCACTACAGCGGTGATGTATACGACAATTATCAACTTGAAAATCTTAAGCCGGCCTCCATTTCGCGCAGGCTGCAGGTACCTATTGATAAAGAGCTATCAGTTCACACATAGTTGTATACAAAGGACAATGCGAAAGAGTTTCCATGTTGAAATCAAAGATGGCTCTTTGGCAAAGAAACACAAATATACCATAATCAAAACAGCTCGGTGAGATACGGTCGAATATACAGGAAAAAAGACAATCATAAACTATGTCTAAGTACAATATAGTTGGTAAGCACTTTCTTTTCTTTATTAAGTAATGTTTGAGAAAGGTCCTAAGGCCTATAGCAAAGCTTTCAAGAAAGGATCAGAGAGCAAGGCGAAGTGCAGAGGGAAATAGCATCATCAAGATAGTTGATACAGAAAAAAAACTTGATTTAGGCAAACAAAGGCTCTGGATTTTTCCAATCGTTCTTTTTCAGCAAAGCACATAGCACGCTGCTGGAATAGCTATGCTTGCTACTGTTCTTATGACATAAATCACACCGTAGAAAGTGGGGGTAAGGGGTATTGCACCCCCCCCCCCCATAATAATTCACTCAGATTGTATATAGAAGTGCTCTACACATCTACTCTTACAAACTGCATAATTGACCTCAGCACCCATGCCCCCCATTCCAATTCAGCTGTCTACTGTACTGTATAAATAACAAAACCAGTTTTTGAGCATAATGAAAAGGAAAACTGTCTGTACAGGGAAGGTTCCCAAAGTGATTTTAAAAAGACTGACAGAGTTCACTTCAACAAATGAGCTACAGTCATGTCTCTCTCGGATAACAGGTAGTGCAAACTTGACTGTCTTAGCATTGGCAGACAATGTGTTAACGACAATAGCAAAACAGAAAGGAAGAAACGAAAAGAAACAAAAATAAAACGCTTGACCAGAAATCCATAAAACCTAGATGAATACAGATTTTGTTTGAAAGGCAATATCACAATACTTTGAACGAATAGTAGTGCTGATACTTCTGAAAATTAGACGACGTTCGAGTGTTCGTCGTAAACCTAAGTTTTTCATTATTTTCATCTATAAATCTAAGAATTATCCAGGGCACTTAAAACGCTGCATGTGTGGTGCAAGTATATGATTATATTATTTTGGAACTATTCAAAGCTGAAAGGAGAGCCAGAAAATTCACCGGGACCGCCAAACAGCAAAAGATCAGGATTCATATGCAAGATTTCGTTCATGAACAACAACAATTTGGTAGCAGTCTGGAATTGGATCGTTCTACATTTTTGCTAGCGCTCAATGACTTCTATAACGGCCCATAAAAAGTTCCTTATCTCTGATCAAGATCAGAGGCAGATGTTCTGACGTTATAAACAGAGTTTCACAATACTCTCTGAGAATCTATTTGCGAAATGGCTAATGTTCCTAACAACATTTGTTGCAAATCAAAATTACTCGCACGTGCGCACATGGAAACACTCGAAATTTTCAAAAAGCCCCTGAAATACGTCCCCATCACAGAGGACGGTGAGTACTTTGTTAGAACCTGAGGCATATATTTCGACTGTTCTTTTTCTGTGAATAATCCGAGGAGCATTGAAAATAATCTTTTTATGTGGCATGTATCAGGGACTTTTATAAGCTCCCCACGTCGAGTAAGTCCTGCCCTCTAAAAAGCCCTATCCAAAAAGCATAAAAAAAATCAGGGGGCTGATTCGAGAATGTGCATTAAATACGTCCCCATGTCAAAAATGAGCAAGCAGACAATCAATGGAATATTAGGAAGCAAACGATTTGCAAGCAACCGCACAACCGTTTGCTCTGCATTGCAAGCATTTATCTGCATTGCAAGCATCATCACAAAACATGTATCATGAATATTGCAATTTCTAAAGCTCGTTACTCACACATAGGCTTGTTTCTTTCTGCAAGGAACCTAGCATAAGGATCAGTTGTAAAAATTCCTTATTTCTGGATCTCTGGTGACCAGATTTTAGCAGTAGAAGATCCTTAATACATAGTTCCTTAACTTAAACTGCACATTTGGTGCTATAGATATTTCCAATGTTCAATGCTAAGGCAGCGAACTATAGACACTGCAAGCTTGAGCAGAAACCCACCTATGAGCTACTTGCCACAAGGGTTAATGTGAATTTCGCTTCTTAAGTCTTCATTGCATGCAGTGATAGAAACATTTGAAATTGAAAATTTCCTTACGGACTTCGTCTCTAGTTGTATAAATTCCCTCATAAAGCGGTTCCTTGTAACAAAAACAGACTTGCACACTGGATGATTCATGACAGTCTCTCGTTGGTTATACGAGTCTGCGCTATATCACCATCAATGCAAATGCGTTTGGGGCTTTGGCCATAGCATCATTAGCGACAACAACTACCCTCTCCCCATTAGAGTGCATTAGCAGGCTGCTGGCTTTTACGAGCGATTTCTCAGACCATGGAAAGAAGTTAGGTATTTTGAAAACTTTGACTTCCTCCCTATTTCCAGAGGAAAACAATTTGTGGTTACGGTGATTTGGGGCTTGGGTGCTGCCTACGGACAACGCTTGCTATGCTGGTACCATAACTAAGCTGGTACTAGTGTGCCGGAAGCCTTTCTCTACATCATCAATCAGACCTGCCGAGAGCATCTGCGGGGCCCGGTGCAAATGAAAAAACGGGTCCTTAATGACATCTGCCTCCAACCCATTATTGGCACTTCCTTCACTAGTGCCCAAATTGCAGGCTCTGACGCAGATATTCAAGGCTCTGAGCCTTGAATATCTGCACTCAACGATAGCTACTCAAATTGTCTCTGTGTCAGTTTGTGCCTTAATAAACCAATACTTTAAGTTTCACGCTAGGTGCGATCTTCTATACAGCTGACAGCTACTGTATATAGTAAATATATAGAACCATAAATATAACTATATATATATATATATATATATATATATATATATATATATATATATATATATATATATATATATATATATATATATATATATATATATATATATATATATATATATATACCATCAGTAGCTAGCCTATATATATATATATATATATATATATATATATATATATATATATATATATATATATATATATATATATATATATATATATATATATATATATATATATATATATGAGAGCTGATGAAGGCTTGTGCCGAAACGTTTTAAAAGTTGGAATTTTTTCTTGAGGGTCTATTTATTTCTGTAAAAACTTCTTTATGATTGGAGCTATTTGAGTATATATATATATATATATATATATATATATATATATATATATATATATATATATATATATATATATATATATATATATATATATATATATATATATATATATATATATATATATATACTATATTAATTCGGCTAAGGCTGACATAGGTAAATACTAAGTCATGAGTGGGCTACCACAATTGGAAAATTTATTTCGGCCCCAGTGCGGATTCGAACTCACGATGTTTAGATCAGAAGACTCCTGTGCTAATCAATTGCGCCATCCAGGCACTGGGATCCGCACTGGGGCCAAAATAAATTTTCGAATTGTGGTAGCCCACTCATGACTTAGTATACTTTAGCCTTAGCCGAATTAATATTATGAAGTACGCTTGGCTCTGAAGAAGGCATTATAGCCGAAACATAGAGAAGGCCCTAGATGCGTTGAGGGACTCACGATAGAATGACCTTAAGATTCCACCGCTATTCTTTTGTGCCTGGATGGCGCAATTGATTAGCACAGGAGTCTTCTGATCTAAACATCGTGAGTTCGAATCCGCACTGGGGCGAAAATAAATTTTCCAATTGTGGTAGCCCACTCATGACTTAGTATTTACCTATGTCAGCCTTAGCCGAATTTATATATATATATATATATATATATATATATATATATATATATATATATATATATATATATATATATATATATATATATATATATATATATATATATATATATATATATATATATATATATATATATGAAAAGTGAAAGTGCGAGAAAATAACCGACCCGAGCGGGATTCGAACTCGCGACCCCTGACTTTGTACGTCGGTGCTCTACCAACTGAGCTATCGGGCCACGCTTCCAAATCGTTGCTCAAGGGTAGGTCATTTGCTCGCACCGTCCCTCTCTTAACCAATTTGCACAGGGGAGCCATTGCAGCTCCATCGCAATGTGCATTGTGATTGTAAGATAGCAAATAGTTTCCAGTCATTTAAGATGAAACTAAAAACCATGCTTGCTGAGTAGAAAAAACTCTTCCATTTTTTTCAAAATCTGTCTTTAATTTTGATTTTATTCATATTTTTCATTGTAATTAACTTATTATTTTGCATTGCATGTATTAGTTATTAGGTATTTTGTATTGCAGGTATTAGTTTTTTAACATGGCCCCCTGGAAACCAGATCTCTGTATCTGAGGGGCCACCATGTATAAATAATTAAAAATGAAATGAAATGAATGAAATGCATTAGACCTGCTGTTGAGAGAGGACTGCTCCCACCAGGGGGGCCATCGCAGCCACATCGACTGGATAGAGTTAAGGAAAGTTTAGTAGAAGCAACAGGGTTTGGAAGAAATGAAAAGTGAAAGTGCGAGAAAATAACCGACCCGAGCGGGATTCGAACTCGCGACCCCTGACTCTGTACGTCGGTGCTCTACCAACTGAGCTATCGCTAGCTCAGTTGGTAGAGCTCTGTCGTACAAAGTAGATAGGGGTTATAGGGAGGATTTCGTTAGGGAGCAGATAGTTCGTGCTAGTAGTTTAGACAGAGAAAGACTTTTTAACCAGGAAGGTAGATGTAATGACAAGAGAAAGGATCAGGTTCCATTAGTAGTTACATTCCATCCAGCACTTAATGAGCTTAGGGGCATAATTAGGAAACTCCATACCATGTTAGAAGCGTCTGAAGAACACAGGATGGCCTTTAAAGAGCAGCCTCTTGTGGTCTTCAGACGGGCACCAAATTTGAAGGATAATCTAGTTAGAGCTAAGCTTCCTAAGATTCGGACGGAAGGAGTTAGGGGTTGTTTTAGGTGTGGTAAAGCGCGATGTCAAGTTTGCAGTTATATGTCAGAGGGTAGTGGGTTTAGATGTAATGTTTCAGGTAGGGAGTATGATATAAATAGTGATTTTAATTGCGATTCTTCAGGGGTAGTGTATTTATTAGGCTGTAAAGTATGTGGCAAGCAGTATGTAGGTAGCACCTTTACATCATTTAGAGCCAGGTTTAACAATTATAAGTCATCTAGTAGGAAGTTTTCTAGTGGAGTAGCAGTGACGCAGGCAGAGTTGTTTAGACATTTTACAGAAGCCAACCATCATGGATTTTTAGAGGATGTTAGTTTTCAAATTATAGATAGGGTATTTGGAGTTTCTAGACATAAGGAGGGATTCTGGCAGTTTAGACTACAGAGCTTTATACCTGAGGGACTTAACGTCAGATATGCAGATCATTAGCAATCCCCTATGTACTTTCCTAGCGTTAATTGCTTCTTTTGTCCATTTTGCGTCTATCCAGCATCTGTTCTTCTTTTCTTCACACTTCTCGCACTCTTTGCATCACCTTATATGCTCTATATTATCCTCCTTTGTTTCTTACTTCACAGCTTCGGCCCTCCCCATATAATGGATTCTTAATTTATCATGAGGTGTTAATAGGTAGGTCCGCCTTAGGTAATATCAATTGTGACCCCATTGTTATGTAGGTAATTTAAGCAGGCCCAATGTCATTGTAAGTTTAGTACTGATGAAGATTCTGATCGAAACGTTTACTTAAAGGATAGTATATTTGTGGTTTATTCTATATATATATATATATATATATATATATATATATATATATATATATATATATATATATATATATATATATATATATATATATATATATATATATATATATATATATATATATATATATATATATATATATCTAGATCCTCAAGAAAAATTTCCAACTCTTAAAACGTTTCGGCACAAGCCTTCATCAGTTATCAATGATAGTTCTTTACCATATATATATATGTATATATATATATATACACACAGATATATATCTTGCTTAGATTAGATCATATAGCTGATCAAAAGTGCTCAACATAAGGAGCCTCTAATTTTGATATTAGAATAAAACGAGAGAGACTAATTTATGAGAATCTGAGTTTCATGATAAACAATCATCAACAATTATCATGATAAACATAAATATATATATATATATATATATATATATATATATATATATATATATATATATATATATATATATATATATATATATATATATATATATATATATATATACACTCAAATTGCTCCAATCATAAAGAAATTTTTAAAGACATAAATAGACCCTCAAGAAAAACTTCCAACTCTTAAAACGTTTCGGCACAAGCCTTCATCAGTTATAACATTCCAGGTACATACAGCGCATAAATAAGGATAAAAACAAAGGAACAATATCTAATTAACTTACGACAATAGAACACTTTACACAATGAAACTGGACTTACAATGGATAGCATTTGAAATTGAATGGAAGGGAAATTATATTTAGCATAAGAGAAAAGGGTGTTGGAGAAGCTGATACCTACCGTCCCAGCGGGGTATAGAGAAAACCATGCGAGAACAAAGTGGGTGTGAAGTAACATAAAATGAAAAGGAAACCCAATATGACCTAGAAAGGACGATATTGAGAGGAGGGAGATATCGTAAGAAAAGTTGCGACATAAATAATTAAATAGACAAGCATAACCGAATAAAAGTAGAAACCATAACATAAAATTAAAAGAGCAGGACACATAGTGAATACATATAGAATAAACCAGCCAACTCAAATAAATAATAATCCTATGTGTCTACTTCCTTAACATTAAGACCCCGGGGTGTGAAAATGTCCAGCTTATGTTGCCAGACACTTTCACGAGTCCTATCCCTCCCAATAAGTTTATCAATTACAGTGACACGAATGTCTTCCACGAACCCATGATGTTCTTCTTCAGAAAAATGTCTGAAAAAGTCCATCTGGGGAACTGAAGACCCACACCTAAACCTACGATAACACGCCTTATAATTATTAAACCTGAGCCTAAAAGGCGTGTTAGTGCTACCCACATACTGAACACCACACACAATACAGTCAAACAAATACACAACACCCGACGAATCACAGTTAAACGAAAAGTTAATCTTATACTCCTTACTAGTTGCGTGGGAATAGAAACTATCACTTTCAGACATAGATTTACACACTTGACATCTGGACTTTTCACGACGAGTACAACCCCTTTCATAACAGTTGTAGCCAGCCTAGCCCTAACTAACAGGCCCTTAAGGGTCTTAAATCGCCTAAAAGCAATGACCGGAGGTTCAGGAAACACCTCCCTATGTTCCTCTGAGTTTGAAAGCATAGAGTGGAGACTCCTTATTGTTTTCCCCTCACTGTTGAACGCTGGATGGTATGTAATGACTAATGGAACCCTATCCCCCTCCCGGGGTTGGGTCTGTCTCAGCTAGAAGAGTCTCCCTATCTAACCTACGTACCCTGTCTATCTGTATATATATATACATACATACATACATATATATATATATATATATATATATATATATATATATATATATATATATATATATATATATATATATATATATATATATATATATATATATATATATATATATATATATATATATATATATATATATATATATATATATACCCAAGAAAAAACTCCAACTTGTAAAACGTTTCGGCACATGCCTTCATCAGTTCTAACATTCCCGGCACATACAGCGCATATATAATGATAAAACAACGGAACAATATTTATCAATATATATGCGCTGTATGTACCGAGAATGTTATAACTGATGAAGGCTTGTGGCGAAACGTTTTAACAGTTAGAGTTTTTCTTGGATATATATATATTTCTTTAAAAATTTCTTTGTGATTGAAGCTATTTGAGTGTATATATATATATATATATATATATATATATATATATATATATATATATATATATATATATATATATATATATATATATATATATATATATATATATATATATATATATATATATATATATATATATATATATATATATATACACTCAAATAGCTCCAATCATAAAGAAATTTTTAAAGACATAAATAGACCCTCAAGAAAAAATTCCAACTTTTAAAACGTTTCGGCACAAGCCTTCATCAGTTATAACATTCCAGGTACATACAGCGCATATATAACGATAAAAACAAAGGAACAATATCTAATTAACTTACGACAATAGAACACTTTACACAATGAACCTGGACTTACAATGGATAGCATTTGAAATTGAATGGAAGGGAAATTATATTTAACATAAGAGAAAAGGGTGTTGGAGAAGCTGATACCTACCGTCCCAGCGGGGTATAGAGAAAACCATGCGAGAACAAAGTGGGTGTGAAGTAACATAAAATGAAAAGGAAACCCAATATGACCTAGAAAGGACGATATTGAGAGGAGAAAGATATCGTAAGAAAAGGTGCGACCTAAATAATTTAATTGACAAGCATAACTGAATAAAAGTAGAAACCATAACATAAAATTAAAAGAGCAGGATAAATAGTGAATACATATAGAATAAACCAGCCAACTCAAATAAATAATAATCCTATGCGTCTACTTCCTTGACATTAAGACCCCGGGGTGTGAAAGTGTCCAGCTTATGTTGCCAGAAACTTTCACGTGTCCTATCCCTCCCAATAAGTCTATCAATTATAGTGACACGAATGTCTTCCACGAACCCATGATGTCCTTCCTCAGAAAAATGTCTGAAAAAGTCCATCTGGGGAACTGAAGACCCTGACCTAAACTTACGATAACACGCCTTATAATTATTAAACCTAAGCCTAAAAGGCGTGTTAGTGCTACCCACATACTGAACACCACACACAACACAGTCAAACAAATACACAACACCCGACGAATCACAGTTAAACGAAAAGTTAATCTTATACTCCTTACTAGTTGCGTGGGAATAGAAACTATCACTTTCAGACATAGATTTACACACTTGACATCTGGACTTTTCACAACGAGTACAACCCCTTTCATCACAGTTCTTGTTAGTAGCCAGCCTAGCCCTAACTAACAGGTCCTTAAGGTTCTTACATCTCCTAAAAGCAGTGACCGGAGGTTCAGGAAACACCTCCCTATGCTCCTCTGAGTTTGAAAGCATAGAGTGGAGACTCCTTATTGTTTTCCCCACACTGTTGAACGCTGGATGGTATGTAATGACTAATGGAATCCTATCCCCCCTCCCAGGATTGGGTCCTCTGTCTGTCTCAGCTAGAAGAGTCTCCCTATCTAACCTACGTACCCTGTCTATCTGTTCATTAACTATTGACTCTTCATAGCCCCTATCCTTTAACCATCCAGCTAAATTACCTACCCTATCTCTAAATTGGCGATCCTCCGAACAAATCCTACGATACCTAAGGGCTTGGCTATAAGGAATCGCCTTCTTAGTATGCCACGGATGACACGATTTCTTATGCAAGAACTGATGAGTATCAGTTGGTTTGCAAAACAAATCTGTCGTTAGGACTCCCCCCTCTCCCATAGTGACCTGGACATCTAAAAAACTTATGAATTCCCGGGAAACCATAAGTTTTTTAGATGTCCAGGTCACTATGGGAGAGGGGGGAGTCCTAACGACAGATTTGTTTTGCAAACCAACTGATACTCATCAGTTCTTGCATAAGAAATCGTGTCATCCGTGGCATACTAAGAAGGCGATTCCTTATAGCCAAGCCCTTAGGTATCGTAGGATTTGTTCGGAGGATCGCCAATTTAGAGATAGGGTAGGTAATTTAGCTGGATGGTTAAAGGATAGGGGCTATGAAGAGTCAATAGTTAATGAACAGATAGACAGGGTACGTAGGTTAGATAGGGAGACTCTTCTAGCTGAGACAGACAGAGGACCCAATCCTGGGAGGGGGGATAGGATTCCATTAGTCATTACATACCATCCAGCGTTCAACAGTGTGGGGAAAACAATAAGGAGTCTCCACTCTATGCTTTCAAACTCAGAGGAGCATAGGGAGGTGTTTCCTGAACCTCCGGTCACTGCTTTTAGGAGATGTAAGAACCTTAAGGACCTGTTAGTTAGGGCTAGGCTGGCTACTAACAAGAACTGTGATGAAAGGGGTTGTACTCGTTGTGAAAAGTCCAGATGTCAAGTGTGTAAATCTATGTCTGAAAGTGATAGTTTCTATTCCCACGCAACTAGTAAGGAGTATAAGATTAACTTTTCGTTTAACTGTGATTCGTCGGGTGTTGTGTATTTGTTTGACTGTGTTGTGTGTGGTGTTCAGTATGTGGGTAGCACTAACACGCCTTTTAGGCTTAGGTTTAATAATTATAAGGCGTGTTATCGTAAGTTTAGGTCAGGGTCTTCAGTTCCCCAGATGGACTTTTTCAGACATTTTTCTGAGGAAGGACATCATGGGTTCGTGGAAGACATTCGTGTCACTATAATTGATAGACTTATTGGGAGGGATAGGACACGTGAAAGTTTCTGGCAACATAAGCTGGACACTTTCACACCCCGGGGTCTTAATGTCAAGGAAGTAGACGCATAGGATTATTATTTATTTGAGTTGGCTGGTTTATTCTATATGTATTCACTATTTATCCTGCTCTTTTAATTTTATGTTATGGTTTCTACTTTTATTCAGTTATGCTTGTCAATTAAATTATTTAGGTCGCACCTTTTCTTACGATATCTTTCTCCTCTCAATATCGTCCTTTCTAGGTCATATTGGGTTTCCTTTTCATTTTATGTTACTTCACACCCACTTTGTTCTCGCATGGTTTTCTCTATACCCCGCTGGGACGGTAGGTATCAGCTTCTCCAACACCCTTTTCTCTTATGTTAAATATAATTTCCCTTCCATTCAATTTCAAATGCTATCCATTGTAAGTCCAGGTTCATTGTGTAAAGTGTTCTATTGTCGTAAGTTAATTAGATATTGTTCCTTTGTTTTTATCGTTATATATGCGCTGTATGTACCTGGAATGTTATAACTGATGAAGGCTTGTGCCGAAACGTTTTAAAAGTTGGAATTTTTTCTTGAGGGTCTATATATATATATATATATATATATATAACATCATATCATATAATAAAATATCATATCATAAATCAAACAGGTAGTTTTGGAAACGTTTCGATAAACATTTTTGATATATTTCTGTACATCGGAAAAACTAATTATACTCAATGGTGATTGACACAAGAAGAAAAGAACAGAGAATAAAACTTATAAACATTAGCAGAGCATAACTGCTGTTAAAGAAGGGAGTAAGCAGCAGGAAAATTAAGGAAAATCTCTCCTTTGATTCTGTCTTAAATTTCTCTCTTTCAAAACTGCCATCTACCGTTTGGCTACTTGATGTTTATGATCCTGCGTGTGGTAGTTTAGTTTGATTAAGAGTAACGGCAGACGTTGTAGTAGGAAAAATTAATTAAAGGAGGCTTGTTGGGATTGATAGGGTCTTGGCAACTAAATCTGTTTACTCTGATCAATATGTAATTAG